>JAODAL010005365.1:0-144537 GCA_025379985.1 Phyllomedusa bahiana | reverse complement strand
GTGTATAAAAGTTTAAAAGGTCGAAAAATTTTAACAAATACACAAACTGACAATTTAGATTAAGGAGTTCTGCAAGTGAAGTGAATTCCCAGTATTGTCCTCTTTAGAAGTTTAACTTTAAGGGGGTTGTATGAGAAACCCCAAAAAATAAGATCATATAATGGCAAAAAAAAGCAGTAAATATGTCACAATACAGTGTTTAAACTACCGTACTTACTAACACTGTTTTATTGCATAATATTGTCATGTTGGATCTTTCTCCTCATTGAGCTAGTGAGCAGAGCTGCAGTAGCTAGGCGTGCTCTCTGAAAACTACATGCCCCACAAAATTCGGCTTCCTTCCAGCTGAGATTTTATATACTATGTCAACACCCAATTATTTAAATATCACAATGTACACACACATATATGTGCAGACTTTTAAACTTTAAAATTTGCATCCTGTCTGAAAGTAGAAGAAAATAAAACCTAAAAAGGTGATGAAATAATCTGAATACTGAATCCACTTGATTATGTCATTTCTAACACTGTATTGTTATGTGTGGGGAGCAAGGCAACACAACACAGCTGGAGGAACATCATGTTGCAGAAACATAAATTAAGGATTTTTGCTCTTACTTACTTTTTTCCTCTCTCTTTCTCTCTTTCTTTCTCTCTCTCTTTCTCTTTCTTTCTTTTTTCTTTGTCTTTCACTTTTTTCTCTTTTTCTTTCTCTCGTTTTCAACTCTCTCTTTCACTCTTTTCCTTTCTTTCTTTCTTTCTTTTTCTTCTTTCTATTTTCTCTCTCTTCACTCTTTCTTTTTCTTTCATCTCTTTTCTCTCTCTTCACCTTTCTTTTTCTTTCATCTCTTTTCTCTCTCTTCACTCTTTCTTTTTCTTTCATCTCTTTTCCATCTGTCTCCTCTCTTTTCTTCTCTCTCTTTTCTCTCCCTCTATGCCATCTACTGTCCAAAGGGGGAACTGCAGGATCTACCTCTACTGTACAGTATGAGACATAAAATTCATGAAGTGAACGAAAAATGCTTATTAATACCTGATAGAGAAAGTGTGTCTTGTTCATAGATCCATTGAGATTCAACCGTTAATAAACTTGGAGTTAAATTACCTCTATGAGCATTGGCTTTTATATGTTCAAAACCAATAACCCTTGGATTGTTGTACTTACCTGCATAAAATTGTGAAAAATGTGCCATTACTGACGTAAGTTTCCTTCCCCTGGGCAGGTCTCTAAAAGCCAAAGAGATTATAGACAGATATTGCTGAACACGTCTTCTAAATTGCTGTGACATTTGTCCTATATAAATCTTTGGACAGGAACAACTGAATGCATACACTACAGTCTCAATTTTACAGTTCATATAATGTTTAAGTTTATGCTCGATACCTTTCAAAGGGTTTGTGAAATTGTTTTTGGTAACTGGCGTAAATTGGCAAACTTTACATTTTCACAAAGGTTTCTGGCACGTAGTACTGTGATTTGAGGTCTGGTAGAATAAATATTTAGAATCCTGATTACAGTTGTGCTCAAAAGTTTACACACCCTGGCAGAATTTCTGCTTTCTGGGCCTTTTTTCAGAGAATATGATGACGCTGACTTTATGCAAGCATTATCGTCCCGTCTGTGCCGTCAAAGAATTGATATCAGTGTTATGTTCTGATAATAATAAAGTGCAGAAATCCGCCTAGGGCAGTTGTGGTCATTACCACATTGAAATTCAGTGCTGACAAGTGCAGAATCTTCAACAAGGAAACAACGCTTTTTCTGGGCTGACACTGTCGTGTTTTCGGTGCTGAAAAAGCCATAGTGTGAATGCCTCCTTACTGTTGGTGTGTATTTGTGAGTGTGTGTAAATAAATAAATAAACTATAAGAGTTAGTTGCAGTATGAACATCAGATAAAGTTATATAATTGAGTCCAGTGGAAGTTCAGCAAGAGGTAAAGCCTTGCGCTGTAGGAGTTTCAATGGATGTCAATAGCAGAGCAAGAAAGCAGTATGACTCTATCTCTAATAAAGCTTTTTGTTTTGTAGAGGAGATTAAAACCTTAAATGTTGTGCCCTTAAAGCAGACTTCACTGATTCTAGAAGAAAAATTATCAAAGCTTTTTCCTATGGATGATGATAAATAAGCATTGGAAAGGCAAATTAATTGACTGTAGGGCACAGTGACATTCTTACATAAAATGTGTGTGTTTTTAAATGCTTTTAAAAGGGAGACTAAATTTATTGATATGAGGATCCATTCACATCACTTCTCATGCCCTGGTTCAGGGCATCCTTCGGGATACCATGAAAATTGAGGCAATTGTTGTTCTGGAGTTTAAGAATGCATTAATACCTGCTTAAAGAAGCTGATAAATATATGGGCTACAATGAAGGTTCCGTGATGAGCTCTAGTAAGATTTTAATTTGTTAGCCATGGGACTGGGATGTATCATTTTATGACTATTTACATCTAGAAAGAAAGCTATGTAAGATTTAAGTTAGATTTGCAGATTATGTTTTACAAAGATGGCTTCTGCTTTGTCATTGTGGGTATACACCTTGAATTAAGTTTGTTGCTGAGCAGAAGCTCATTGTACAAGCCCAAGACAATTAAAGGGGTTTTGTCACTATGAAGATTAGCTTTCAACATGAAGGGACTGATAATTGAAGACTTTTTCTAGATATATTGTTTTGTTGATTTTACTTTATTCGTGAGATAAGAGCATTTGTATATGCATTTGAGTGCACACAGGTTGCTATGGTAACCTGTATACCAGATGGACGCCTGTTATCTGACTAGCTGACAAAGCAGAGAGTAAGGAGGGATGTCATCCCCAGGGACAGACTGATGGGACTGAGCTCCAGAGAAAAATTAATTAACCCTAACAAGATTAGCATCTGTATAAGATAAGGACACTGTATTGAGTACCCACAGAACCTGTAGCTTTTGTGTAATCAAAATTAGCTCTCCCAGGGTCTGGGAATATGCTAATCAACTCTCTACAACCACCCAAAGCCTGAGGAGACAGAGTGAGTGGAAACTGCTTGTGAGTCAGGCAAACAGCATAGGGATAAAACTATGTTTTTTTCCTAATTAGCAAGCCTGTTTCAGTAGGACTCCTATATACATTTTATATGTGTTACACAGTGTCAAAAGTTTAATGAGCAACTGGGAGTTTGCAGAAAAAAAGAATGCAAGGCCACTTTGTAACATTGTTTAATAGCCTGGATTGCTAAGAATTTATTGAGAGAGGGGAGGTAGAATCTTTCAGTATGGACAATTATTTTAGTAATGGTCTGACTATATGATGGTTACAACTAGTGATGAGCGAGCACTAAAAAATTCGAGCTTGTGTCGAACCCCAAATTTTGAGAAATTCCGGCCGAACGGCGAAACGATCGCCGAACACCATTAAAGTCAATGGGAGATGATTTTAAGGTTGAGTTTTATGCTAACACAGGTAAAGCCGCAATTATCTTCCATAGGAGTAAAACCAGCAAAAATGACCTTTTGGACACTCAAAATAAAATTTGCAAGAAGAAACGAGTATTTTAAATAAGATTTGTTTCAATAGGACCTTTACTATTGGTGTCTTTTACAGTGACCTGACCCCAAAACCAGCAAAAATGAACTTTTGGACACTCAGAATAAAATTTGCAAGAAGAAATGAATATTCGGAATAAGATTTTTTTTTTCAATAGGAAATTTACTAATGGTGTCTTTTACAGTGGCCTGACCCCAAAACCAGCAACCTTTTTTGACACAACAATCAAATTTTAAAGATGAAATTAGGATTTGAAATAACATTTCTTCCAAGAAGGACATTTGCTAACAGTGTCTTCTGCAGTAGCTGGACCCCAAAAACTGCAAAAATGAACTTTTGGGTATTCAGAATAAAGACAGGAAAGATACAGCCAGCAATATAAAGATCCCTAGCTATTGCTGTTGCTGTCTATGATCTCCTAAGCTTGCTATCCCCCCCCCCCCTACCTCCAACTCATGTCACTAGCTGCTACCGCCAGGGGTGCCAATAGGGCAGTAATCCTGTCAGGGATCCTAATCAGCAAATATGTAAAAAAAAACAAGAACTATTAATGGGTGGGGGCTAGTGATGAGCGATTGTGTCAACTATCGTTATCGAGTCGATAGTCAATATCATCAATTATCATGCCGATATCCGATAGTCGATAACAGATTATCGCCGATGACCATTAAAGTCTATGGGAGAGGAAAAACAGCTTCATTCTTACACCCAAACAGGGGTGGAGAAACTGGAATTAACATCCACAACAGGAAACTGGATACGTGCTACATCTTAGGCAAGACAATTAGGGAACAAGAGTCACAGACTATTCACTATCCCTGTCCTGTACCACAGCATGACCCTTAAACCTGCATGACCCACAAATTAAAAAGTGCCAGAAGGCAGTATGATTTGAACCATCATTTTACTTGAACTGGACATTGACTATGCCTGTCCTAGACCACAGCATGACCCTTAAATCTACATGACCCACAGATTAAAAAGTGCCTGAAAAAGGAGTCGTTGAACCACCATTTTAGGTGAACTGGACATTGACTATACCTGTCTTGGGCCACAGCATGAGCCCCAAACCTGCATGACCCCCAGATTAAAAAAGTGCCGGAAAAAGGAGTCTTTGAACCTCCATTTTAGTTGAACAGGACATTGACTATCCCTGTCCTGAACCGCAGCATGACCCCAAAACCCGCATGACCTATGCTGACGATGATGATGACAACATTTGTGGCCGTGACTGGGAGGACGAGGAGGTGAGACTGCTGGATGCAGGTTGCATTAACCACTGAAGAACAGATTGGCAACGCTGTTTGTTACTGAGATTCACAGGGCACCGACCCAGCGATGACAGGCCTGACGGTCCTGCAACCGACGATCCGCTGGCTTGCGTGTTGTTGCCAGCACTGGAAGGAGCACCTTCTCTTGTACCTCTACTTCCATGTCCTACACCCCTCTTTCCTCGCTTACCACCTGCATTTCGCTCCATGTTCAGAAATATAAAAATGTAAAAGGTATGGAAGAGTTTTTGACAGTCTCTTATTGAAAGACGGCAAATCACAGCTATTCCTAAATCCCTCTAATTTCCAACAGCCAGTTAGGATTAGAAATAAAATAGTTTCTATCAAATATCTGTGAAATGCGGTTTGGTGGAAGAACCGTAGCACACAATCAACAGTGTTCTTCCTTCAGTCCCTGAGACTTACAACTGCCCAGTAGGACTATGAATTGATAGTTTTCAACAAACTATCGTACAAATGCACGATTAGCGCCAAACTGAGACGCACTGAGTGAAATAGAAGTATTAAAAAGTTATATGGATTAATATGGCGGCCTTTGCAACACTGACTACAGGTTTAATTTACTATCAAATATGTATAACACAATATACGTACAACTGAGCTCTTTGGGCCAAACAGATGCACGGACTGCAATAAGAGTATTTAAATTTTATAAGGATTAATATGGCAGCCTTCACACCACTGACTACAGGCACATTTTACTAGGAAATATGTATACAATTTGCGTACAACTGAGCTATATGCGCCAAACAGACGCACGGACTTCAATAAAACTATTTAAAAGATATAGGGATCAGTTATGTGGTTTTTGGGAACACTGACACGCAGTGATTGCAATAGAACTGAAAACACAGGGACAATTTCAATTCCTATCAGAGGTCTGCTGGCCAAAAAAGTGGCAAAAAACAATTCTTTTTCAACTGAAGATCACAGAACATACTGAGCTGCAAAGTATCTTCCTTTCAAATGCCTCTCCTCGTGCCGCCAACCCCCCCCCTCGCAGTGATTGCAGTAGAACTGAAAACTCAGAGCTGTTAGAACAGCTATTGGTTTAAATGCAGAGAGAGACATCCTGCTGTGAAGTGGGATATACAGAGTATGGGCTCAAACAGGAAATGCAGTTACATAGATAAAATGAGATTACATGATTTTTGCAGCCAATGAGATCCATACATCGCAAAGTGGTGACGTTGTACATCCTCTTCACCCCCCTCTATCCTCGGAGCTGATTGGCTGGCCGCCAAAATGACAGGAAACGCTGAAAGTGGCGCGATAGTAATAGATTATCGGTAAGATTGTCACCCAAACTATCGCGTGATCGGAAATTTCTGATAATCCTAAAAAACCGTGCCGATTTAAACTTTTGCCGATAATATTGCTCATCCCTAGTGTGGGCCCCATTTGATCTGGCTGTATGGGGCCCAGAAACGCTGGCCGACACTTCAGTTCCAACAAGTTGCCGTTCTACTTGGCTTCCTTTTTCTTCCTCTCATTTTCCTTAACGCGGTAGAGAAAACTATCACTGCTCTGGGAGTGGCAAATGTGCTCCACACGGACGTTGATTCTTTTGGCATGGATTTTACCCTTGATCTGCTTGTTCACAATTATACCCACAGTATGTTATGTATAATTGTAGATCCTGCCAGTCTTGTCATGATAGCATTTATGTGGCATTCCTTTTTGTATGGTGTCCATACCCTTAATATACACAACGTCACCCTTCTTGTAAATGCACATGTATGTGGACAAAGGCACAACTCCATGTTTACGGAAGGGTCTGGAGAACATATACTGGGTTCCACGCCATTTTTCCTCTGTGTTCGTCATTTTCGCACCTTAAAGATGGCAAGTCCAGCGGAAAGACAGGGACCAGCTATCTTCTCCTCTTCTGAGAGCATCAGCGATTGGGCGTCACAGCAGACAAAATCATCCTCTTTGAACTCTTGATCTTTTGAAATGCCTTCTGACCCCAACTACATTGTGTCATCAAAGAGCTCTTCAGAATATGAATTTTCTAGTGTGGTCTGTTTATTGGGTGACATTTGGCCCGTGTTTACTTCAGTTTGGACTGATGATGATGATGACGATATTTGTGGCCGTGACTGAGAGGAAGAGGAGTTAAAACCACAGGATGCAGGGTGTGTTAACAGATTGGTGCCGCTCTTCAGACATGAGTTGCACAGGGAACCGACAAAGCGATGACAGGCCTGATGGATTTTTATGACTGACAATGTGCTCACTTGTGTGTTGTCCGGAGAACTGAAAGGAACACCTTGTCTCGTACCTCCTGCTCCACGTCCTACGCCCCTCCTTTCTCGCTTACCACCTCTAGTTCGCTCTATGTTCAAAAATATAAATATTAAAAAGGTCAAGATTTGTTCACAGTCTCTTATTGAAGAACTGTACTCCAAAGACAGCAAATCAAGTGTTCTTAAATGCCTGTACTTTGCAATGGGAAAATAAGATTTTAAACAGAATATTTTCTATGGAATAGCGGTGAAAAGGGGTTGCATGGGGTCAGCAAATCATGTGCTCTTAAATGCCAGTACTTTGCAACGGGCAAATAAGATTAAACACAGAATTCTTCAATGGAATAGCAGTGAAATGGGGTCGTATGGAAGAACCCTAACAGCAAATCAAGTGCTCTTAAATGCCTATACTTTGCAACGGGCAAATAAGATTATAAATAGAATTTCTTCTATGGAATATCTATACAAAGCTACCTAACTTCCTAACTAGTGATATGTCTGATTCCCTAAGCTAGCTGTCTCCCTCTCCCCCCCCCGAGTAATCTAAATAGCAGCTTTTCCTGTGTAAAATCACTATTAAATGGTTTTTCTGCCTGCTGGCAAATCAGCAGGCACAGGCAGCAGTATGTTCACTACAGAGATTAAGGTGGAAATGGCGTTCAACAGGAAATACAGTGACATACATATTAGATGGTCATGTGATTTTAGCAGCCAATGAGATCCCGACACCCTCACTGGTGACGTTTTTGACCCCCCCCCCCCTTCTGTGCTCTGCGCTGATTGGCTGGCCGCAAAAACTGGAGGAAGCAGCTGAAAAAGATGCTAAATGTCAGTCCCGAGCCCAAAGTTTTTACTGAACTTACGGCATAATATTTGGCTCGGGAAAATACGCAAAGTTCGTGCCGAATTTAACTTTTGCTGAACAGTTCGGCTCAACACTAGTTACAACACCAAAATAGAACTGACCTACAGACTACTGTCACCATATAGCATGAAATAATACAGTAATAACAGTCTAATTATAGTGACAAATCGATTCCTTAAGAATTTAATTAAAACAAAATAGTATTACTTTATTAATTCATTGATAATTAAAGACTTATCACAATCATAAAAGTAAGCTAGAATCACTAAAAGCATACACCATAGCAGCATACCACAATTAATCAAGTCAACATGGTGGGTAAAAACAAAGGACAACATGTAAGAATGGGGCTGTGCCTGTTATCTGGCATCAAAAAGCTTTAGCAGACTTATTCTATAGATGTATGAACAGTCGCATTCCAATCTTTGGTGAGATAAGCTCCTGCACAACACTTTTTAATCCGCCAAAGATTAGGTGCATTCTGGGGGTGTCACACCCCATACATAGAATTAGACATATTCATGACTCTTTGATGCCAAACTTTGGCTTATAACAGTTAGAACAGCCAGACCAGGTTAAATGTGGTCTGCCTGAACCAGACTTGTCATATTGGCACTAAAATGCATTTGTATGTATGACCTGCAGAAGAACAGCTATTTAGAACTGGCCTGTCAGTGCCAAAGTTCATACATGTCGCTCACAATGTGCAATTTATCAAGAAAATAATATTTATAGGCAGTACAATTAATTATTGATTTCTCGTGAAAAGGTGGTGGCAGTGTATACTTTTGGGGTGCCTTGACTGTATTGGGGTGTGATTTATGCTCAATTTGCCACCTGAGTGAAAGGTGAGTGCAATCAAGATTGAGAGGAATTATATTAACCCCTTTAATAGTGTAGTGGTTTCACAGTTAGTCTAGGTTGTAGGCAGTGCCGGAACTACTGTCTTAGCAGCGGCTGCTACAGGGCCCAGCACCACTAGGGGGCCTGGCGGGGAATGAAGAGTAACTTAATATTCACTGTTGGCTGGGCCATGTCATAGGATGCGATCACCTGTCACTAGAGGACCCACTGGTCCCAACATTGGCATTGCCAGGAATGAGTGTCCAGAGACAAGCTGCTGGCGCTGGAAATATATTAAAAAAGGTACCTATTTCGGCAGCATTTAGGTCATTGGTGAGGAGCATAAACCTCACAGAGCCCTTTCAAGTCACTTATATTACTCAAATGTTTATATAACATGGGCTGTATCAATTTTATTACGTTTTATTGCACACTTTGTGTATGCAAGATGTCAAGAATACTTGATGGAAGACCACACCATATCATCCCAGAGCTGGCTTTTGACCCCATAGAACCATAAACGATTAGGCACAACAGTTCAGAGTTTACTGACATGTCCACAGCAGAAGCGCAGTCCGTGATTGCCATCTAGTGGGGATAGTAAGCAAAAACCCTCATTAGGCATCAAGTGTCCACCCACCTCATTATATTTTCAGCCAGTAAAAGAGCAGCCGAATTATGAGAGAGGGGGGGAAACCTGGACAGAGATTTGGGCCTATAAAACACATGGCCAGACTCAAATCTGATGTTCATAGCTTGGGGTTCAATTTCTGATTGAGCTATGTTCCATCTTCATTCATCCATACCCCTTGGATCTGAAAGTTGACGCATTGTAAGTGTGAAATCTTTCTAAGTTTATCCCTTTTTTTTTATAACTGTTTGATACGTATGTCATAGTCATTGTTATTGTATTTTGTTTATGTAAGCATTGTACCTCCTCTTATTAAAGTTACCATTAATACGTTGGTTCTTGTCGCTGTACGGATCCATTTCCTTGAAGAAGTGTATTTTTTTGTAGCTGCTGGAGAGCAGTGAGGTGATCAGCAGTCCTTCCTCTCTGATCTCCTGTTTTTGATTATTGAAGGAAGGTGGTGGGAGCGGATAACTTGGAGTGTTTGCAGTGTCTTGGGATGTGATTGATGCTTGATTCGCTAACTGAGTGAGAGGTGAGCACAAGTGGAAATAAATTGACTCCATTACAGTGGCCCCCAGTCACGTGCTGGTGAGTGTGTACGTGACAAAAAGTAATTTATGATAATTATCAAACTAGCTAAAATTCAATTATTTAAATTTAATAAAAATGCTATAGTATAAAATTATTGTGAAAAAATATAATATCCCCCAAAAAATAAAAAATATCTTCTATAAAATGTATTTAAAATTAAAGGAATCTAAAACTAACTTTACATTAAACAACCCACTGATGATGTTCATATTTTTTAATTTTTACTATATTAAATTTGAAATTTATTTTTGCAGCTCTCACACTTTATTCTACATATGGCAAGAGCCAGCACATCACAGGAATTGCTGGGACCTGTAGTCCAACAAGCAAGATCAGTATCATAGTTTCTATTCACTGACATGCTATTCTAATGACTTTTCTTTTATTTCTAGCCTGTCTATAGCCTTTATACATGTTAGGTGCATTACTAATGTGCCTAAGTTTCGTAAGGCACCAGACACACGGACGAGGCGCGCCGAACTTTAGACCTCATTTATAATTATACAAAAAACACTTTCATAATACAGGTGCATTATACATGAAAATGAGACGCGGAACATTTCCAACACTCGCAGCATCAGCTGAAGAGCTGGCCACGCTTTCGCAGTCACTCTCCATTCTATTCTATGGGATACCTGAGATCAGCCGACTGCTGCGTTCGGTCTGCTCAGAACTCACATAAAGCAGAATGGAGAGTCGAGCACTGCACTGAGAGATTCAGGGGCCTGATCCCGAGATAGACCTGCACCTATTAGACAATGATGGCAAATCCTAACAATATGCCATCATTGTCTATGGTGGCAAATCCCCTTTTAGTCAGTGTATTAAAATCTATGTCAAGATTTTGCACAACAGCTAGGAATAAGCGCTTCAGAAAAGCAATGTGTTCTGAAGGAGAGACTTTTTCTTTGATCATCCTCATTTTTACACTGCTTCATCTTAATCTATCCTTAAGGCGACATGTATGAATGGGACCGCATCATTTTTCTTGTGCAAAAAAAAACAGTTGTAGCCCTATTCTATAGATGTATGAACTGACTCACTCCAAACTTTTGTGCAATCTGCGCTAGACACAACACTTTTGAATGCAGCAAAGATGATGGGGGTGTTGCACCAGATTTGTAGTATGAGACACATTTATGAATCTGGAAAATCAAAAATAGGCGCAAAACTGTCAGTATCACCCAGACCAAATTAAAAGGGGTTTGACTGTGGTCAAAGTTGTCATAGTGGAGCTACATTTGCCATTACGGTAAAAAAAAAAACTATTTCTCAACTCATACCACTAAAATAATAAAAGCTTATTTATGATAATTATCAAACAATATAAAATTAAATAATATAAAATGAATATTAAATTATGTAACATACAAAAAATATAAAATTATCTCCTATAAAAGTTATATAAAATTCTATCATCTAAAATTTATAATTAATTTAATAATATAAATTACTTAAACAATACAACATCTACTATAAATCACTGTAACGAATGGTGCCGCAGCCCGCGAGTCGGGCTGCGGGCGCATTCGCAACCCTGTGTGTGCCCCAACACCAGGGGCAAGTGGCGCCACGGTCCATGTATCGGGTTGCGGGCGCACTCGCTCCCCAATGCATCTGTACTCACCCAGCCGCACTCCTGTCCGTCCGCATCCTCCTGCTGGCCGGTGTGCGCGTCCCCGTTCTTTAGGGCACAATGTCCTTATATATTCCAGTCACTTCCTTCCATTACCTGCTGGATCTTTAGTGCTATATGCCTCTTGAGAAAGCGTTCCTTTGCCTCGTTCCTGATCTCCGTGTACCGAACCTTTGGCTTCCGTTTACCGACCTCAAACCTTTGCCGCATATCCTGATATGTCTGCCCAGCCCTGACTACGGGTTTGCCCGATGTCTTGGTACCACGCTGCACCTCGGCTTCCTCCGCAAGCTCACAACGTCAGGGTTAGCAAACTGGTGGAATCCCGCCGCAGCAAGTCCATCCCGCTTTGCGGCGGGCTCTGGTGAACACCGTGACCCGCTTAGACTCCGCTCCCTGGTGTGACCTGTACCACCGCTTGCGGCGGTCCAGAGGATCCACTACCCGCTCATCCATTACAATCACATTCTCAATCTGGTATTTACAGACTTACCATAATATTATCAGTGACTACAAACACATCACAGCATGCTAGAAGTAAAAGAAAAGCTGTCAGAATAGCATGTCAGTGAATAGAAACTATGGTAGTGATCTGCATGCCATATCAGATTTGTAGGATTAGACACATTTATGAATGTGGGATGCCAAAACTAGGTGCATAACTGTCAAAACAGCCAGACCAAGTTAAAAGTGATCTGAATGAGGCCAAAGATGTCATAGTGGAACTAGGTTTGCCATTAGGGAAAAAAAATATTAAATTATTTCTCAATTGATACCACTAAAATAATGCAAACAAATTTATGATAATTATCAAACTAAATAAAATTAATTAAATATTACATTTTATAACATATAATTAATATATAATTAATTTTAAATTATATAATATACAAAAAAATATAAAATGCTCTCTGTAAGCTTCCACTCACGTTTAGATGCGGCTCTGGGGATCGCAGTCCAATGCAGACAGACACACAGACAGGTTGATCTGGTTCCAACACGGGTCCTCCCTTGTTTTATTGGCACAACAGGTATACAGCAAAAACGTATGCCAGATACAAACAGAATTGACAAACAAAACGCCTGCTTGGCTGAGCGCTGACTAGACAGTGCAGTTCCCTCACTAACCACTTTTTGTTCAGCAAAGGGGCTAGGCAAGGTCTTGGAAACTTCCAGCCCCAAGCACACCTCTCAGGCCAAACTCCTTACCTGATGACAGACAGCCCGGGCAGCTGACTAGCTGATTTAAAAACGGCTAGCCCAAATCCTGGTCAAAATGGAACAAGGGGAGTAGACACCCACCCAACGCTTTGCCTACTCCCAATAGAACCGTCCCGGGTTTTTGGCTGAAGCAACCAAAACTACGTTTAAACGTATGTTAACCACCTACTGTGGCTGACAACAACAGAAACAACCGGCTTCTATTTCACCAAGGCCGGGTAACCTTGGTGACATGTTCCTTATTCCTTCTTTGTCTGGTGTAAGCCAGAAATCTAGCTGGGACATACACCCCATTACAGACCTTTCCATTTGCCACCTTACATATCCCCCCCTCTGCTCAGACCTGTGGGGAGGAGTACCTTGTGCTTCCAGGCAATGGGTACGCGACATTGCGTCCGCAATGCCTTGCGGGGAACCCCCGGCGATGCTCTACACAAAACCTAAAATCCGTAGCGCTAGGAACCACCTCATCACTCTTGCATTTTTCACCTTATTCTGTGCCATCCATTTTAGTAGGGAATGGTCTGTGGCCACCCTAAACTCTCTGCCCATCAGGTAGTACTTGAGAGACGCAACTGCCCACTTAAAAGCTAAGCACTCTCTTTCTACGATGGCGTAGTTCCTTTTCTGCTGCCTTTAATTTCTGCTCAAGTAAAACCACGGGATGTTCTTCCCCATCAATCACCTGGGACAGTACAGCTCCCAGTCCCTGTTAAGGCATCTGCCTGTCCCAAACAAATTCTGCCTTGAAATCAGGGCACTTAACAACCGTCCTTTGGGAAAAGCACCTCTTTCAACCTCTGAAACCTTCATCTGCTTCCTTGTCCCACTTCACCTTAGTGGATTTAAACCCTTTAGTGAGGCCCTGTAAGGGGGGCGGCCAACAAAAGGCGAATTTTGGCACAAACCTTCTATAATACCATCGCCAAAACCCTAGAAAAACTTAACCTGTCTTTTGACACGGGTTTGGGGCCAATTTTTAATAGCCTCGATTTTGTCCAGCTGGGGTTTAATGACTCCCTGGCCAATGTTGTACCCGAGATATCGGGCCTCCTCAAGGCCTATGGCGCATTTCTTGGGGTTTGCAGTGAGACCTGCCTCCCGAATGGCGTCCAGACAGCTTGAACCTTAGCCGGGTTGGGATTTTCCAGCCTAAGCTGAAATAACTACATCATCTAAATATGCAGCTGCGTATTTTCTATGAGGCCGTAGGACAATATCCATCAACCTCTCGAATGTGGCCGGGGCACCGTGGAGGCCAAAGGGGAGAACCACATATTGAAAATTACTGTCAGGCATAGAAAAAGCGGTTTTCTTCCTGGCTGCTTTTGTAAGTGGCACCTGCCAATAGCCCTTAGTAAGGTCCAGAGTGGTGATGTATCTGGCGGGCCCAAAACCTTTCTATGACTCATCCACTCTTGGCATTGGGATATGCATCAAATTTGGATATCTCATTTAGCTTTCTAAAGGTCGTTACAGAACCTTAGGCTACCGTCGGGTTTGGGATTGAGGACTATGGGGCTGGACCAACCACTTTGAGGACTATGGGGCTGGACCAACCACTCTGTGACTTTTCTATAACCCCCAGTGACAACATTTTTTCCACCTCCTCCGAGATGGCCTGTCTCTGGGCCTCGGGCACATGATAGGGCCTCAACCTTACTTTTTGACCCGGTTCCCGTCACTAATGTCATGCTTTAAAATGACCTGCGTTCTACCTGGTAAGTCCGAAAACACGTCCTAATTCTCCCCAGTAACTCTTTCCCACCTCCTGTACCTGTAACTGTGGACAAGGAGTCTAGATACGGACCTCTGGTAGCTCGTGACTAGGGACTTGCTTAGGCTTATACATAGCCCCAAAGGGGCCTTTCTCTGTCCTTCCAGGGCTTGAGTAAATTAAGGGTAGATCTGGAGCGGCTTCCTTTCCCCGGCTGATATACTTTTTAGTTCACTTTCACTGATTTTTTCTTGGACCTAAATTAGGACCTTGCCACTTTGCCAGAAATTTACTTTCCGCTTTTGGGAAAACCTGCACCAACACCGGTCACCGGGGCTGAAAGACCTTAACTTTGCAGACCGGTTAAAAACACTCTGGCTTGCACTTCCTGCGCTTGTGCATATTTTCTCTCACAATTGGCATCACTGCAGCAATCCTATTTTGCATTTCGGCAATATCCCTCAATGACCCCTGTAGTGAGGCGTGTGGTCCTGTTCCCAGGTCTCTTTAGCTATATCTAATAGCCCCCGGGGGATGTCTACTGAAATAAGAGTTTCGAATGGGGAAAACCCTGTGGAAGCCTGCGAACCTCCCTTATAGAAAACATTAGGTATGGCAATAACCGGTCCCAGTCTTTCCATCCTTGTCTACTACCCTTTTAGCATCCCCTTCAATGTCCTGTTAAACCTCTCTACAAGGCCATCAGTCTGAAGGTGATATACTAAGGTTCTTATTTGTGAAAGATTTAAGAGGCGACACAGCTCTTTTGTAATTTTAGACATAAAAGGGGTTCACTGGTCGGTGAGGATTTCTTTGGGAATCCCTGTCCTGGTGAACATGTGGAATAGTACCCTTGCAATCACCCTTAGCCAGGTGTTCCTAAGGGGGATGGCTTCCGGATAACGGGTGGTATAGTCTACACCACCAAGATGTGCTGGTGGCCTCTGGCAACTTAGGAAGTGGCCCAACCAGGTCCATAGCATGTGCTAAAACCGGCACCTCAATGATCGGTTAGCGGAACAGTGGGTTACGAGGTGTGGCCGCGGGGTATTAATCTGGCAATTCGGAACACGAATGAAAAAATTCCTCTACCGCTTCTATATAAACCGGGCCAGTAAAAATTCCGCTCAATTTCCTCCTTGGTCTTGTCTACCCCCAGATGGCCACCCCCGCACATGTGAATAACCCAGCTCCAAGACCATGCGCACATGTGACTTGGGGGCACCACAAGTTGTTCTACCACCTCAGTCGGGGTCTTTTTTACCCTTAAAGGAATTAAACACGCACTGCAAAAAGTGGAAAACCCCCAATTTGTGTCAGGTTCTTGCTGCACCCCCATTAAAGAAATTTAACATTCCGCCAGGTGTTTGCTAATTTGGGATCCTTTAACTGCTCCGTTCCAAAGTTACCTCTGGCAACCTGCAAGGTAGAAAACTAAATTTCAGGGGGATTTTCCTCAGAATCTTCTGCCAGGACCATTAAGGGGGAACTATCAGAACCCTCTGACACCCCTGTTACCGGACTTGCAGGTTCGCACACTTTAGACACACGTTTAAACACCTTGGCCTGCTTATTCTCCCATACATTCCAAAATAAGGGAAAATCCCGGCCTAATATCACATGGTACATTAAGTCCTTTACAACCCCGACTTCATGATTAACGAACCCACGGGGAGTCTCTACTGTGACTACGACGGTGGGATAGTCTTTAGTGTCCCCATGTATACAGACCACCCCCAGGCAACAGGTCTGGAGTTTACCAGGATCCACTAAACTGGCACGGACTAATGTCACCAGACTCCCAGAGTCCATTAAGACCATCACAGAATGACCTCCTACCCGGACTGGACACACTTGACACTCGCTCGTAGTTTACTTTTGGGCAGCATATACAGGCCTGGCAAAATAAGACCTGCGCCTCTCAAAGTCACATTACATGGGTTCTGTAATCATCAGGCACTTGGCGGCCACATGTCCCAGTTCCTGGCAGTGCCAGCAGACTACCTGGCCCCGTGGCCTGGTAATTAGGTCCTTCTTGGGACTTGGCATCTGTTTACCGGAACGCTCAGGAAACGTGCCACCCTCCATAGCATGACGTCTCTCCCACTTAATAATAGGAACAGTCTTACCGTAAGCCGTTTTTTTCTGGTTCCCGGGACCATGCAGGTCCTGGGGGAAGTCCTCAGTGGCCCCTAAACCTCGTCCACCACTTTTCGGGTCAACGTACCCCAAGCAGCGCTGTATCCTCAAGGCACGGACAAAACGATCACATACAACCCGTTCAACTTTTTGGGCAGGTGTGAGCTCCTCCGGTTGTAGCCACTTGCTGGTAAGGTGGTATAGGTCGTACATCTGGGGGCCTGGCTGTTTTCTTGGTGTCGTTTCTCCCAAAGGGGAAGACTCGCCGCGCTCGAACCGCCAAGGTAATGCCAAGCCAGGCCAGTATTTCCTCCTTTAGCCTTGTGTACAACCCTGGCGTCCTGGACTCGCAGGTCAAAGTAGGCCTTCTGGGGTTCACCCCGTCAGAAGGGGCCAGTACGTCACCCACAGATCCTGGGGTATGCTGCGCCCCCACTGCGATCCTCCTCAAATGTAACCAGGTAGGCCTCAAAAGTCGTTCCTCAACAGTCATTTTTTTTCAGCACCCTTTGCACATGCTGACGGGTGCCGACTGCAAACCCTTGAGATGCCTCTGGTCCCGGTTAAGCTTGCAAGTTTTGGTTCATCCATGCGCTGTTCTTTTGGCTGTGGCCTGGTGCACCTGCAGCAGCAGGCGATTGGTTTCATGCTGGGCCTTTACTGCTTCCTCATGCACCTGTTTTTTGTTTGCACTGGCTTCCTGTTGTGCAGTAACCACTTGTTGGGGGGGAGATTTGACTGGATTAACTTTAATCAGCTTGTCCATTTTTGCGGTTTCGTCCCGCAGTGTAGTGGTAGATTTAAACCCAGGACATGGTTCAGCACGTTCCCTCTGTCTGTCTTTTTTAAAGTGCCCATTGCATCCTCCCCATGGGTAAGCGTCCACTCCCCGTTTAGGATGCGGCTCTGGGATCGCAGTCCAATGCAGAAAAGAGACACAGACAGGTTGATCTGGTTCCAACACTGGTCCTCCCGTTTTTATTGGCACAACAGGAATACAGCAAAAACGTATGCCAGAATACAAACAGAATTGACAACAAAACAAAACGCCTGCCCCGGCTGAGCGCTGACTAGACAGTGGGAGTTCCCTCCACTACACCTTGTTCAGCAAACGGTCTAGGCGAGGTCCTGGATACTTCCAGTCAAAACAACACCTCTCAGGCCCAAAATCCCCTTTACCTGTATGACAGACACCCTGGTCCCGCTGACTAGCTGACTTATAACGGCTAGCCCAAATCCTGGTCAGGTGAAAAAAGGGGAGTAGACACCCACCCAACGCTTTGCCTACTCCCAATAGAAGCCGTCCCGGGTTTTGGCTGGAGCAACCATACTACGTTTAAACGTATGTTAACCACCTACTTGGGCTGACACACCAGAAACAACCGGCTTCTATTTCACCGGGCTGGATAACCTTGGTGACATGTTCCTTTTTCCTTCTTTGTCGGGTTGTAAGCCAGAAATCTAGCTGGGACATACACCCCATTTACAGACCTTCCCAGCTGCCCCCTTTACATCTCCCATAAAGTTTAGATAAAATTATATAATCTAAAATTAATATTAAATTAAATAATATAAATTTAACTAAAACAGCATTTACCATAAATCCTGTTTGCAATTGGGTAAGTGTAGTACTATCAGTGATTACAGAACACATCACAGAAGACTAGAAGTAAAAAGTCTAAAAAAACAATGTTTGGTCTGCACATCCAAAAAGTTTTTTGAAACAGGTCGCCTTGTCGATTGGCAGGTGGGCTTATTACAGTTTTGATCAAAATTGTGCACTAAGAACCTCAAATTCTCATGCATTCAGAGTAGCAGAAATGCTTTTCCATTATTTCCTATGTGCCTTTTGATTGCTTTTTAGTGCTAGTAGTGTGTTGCTGATATTGGATTGTTTTTGTATTTTGGTGCCACACCAGCGTGCATCTATTTTAATTTTTTTCAAAAAAACTTTTTGGATGTGCAGACCAAATATTGTTTTTAGATTGTTTGTATGAGGGAGTGGCTTCCCCCACTTTGGCTTTTGCACTATGCCCCCCTGCACAGGCTTTTAAATCAATGCAGAGTACCTTGTAGCAGGAATCTACTCTCCCTGAAATGTGTAGGTCTGAACAGTGCTTAGAAATAAAAGCTGTTAGAATAGCATGTCAGTGAATAGAAACTATTGTAGGGATAATGCATGGTGCACCACAAGTCTCAGCAACACCATGTGCTGGCTATTGCTGTATCTCGAATAAAGGCTGAACGACTGACAGAACAAAATTTTATTGTTAACATAATACATTTTACATTAGAATAGCAACACAGTGAACTGCTTTAAACTCTATAGAGAAGAACAGAACCTCATAAACGTCAACCATGCTATTAAATGTTTTTCTTTCTACTATGTTACAATACTCTCCCTGTGTCAATCTCAATTTATGGTTAGAATGTTGCAAGAGATAAGTAGCTTTTACTGGCAATCATAGTTAATAACTGTAACATTTGTATTCTAACTCTTACTTCTATTCTCTATAGAGACTGGTGCAATTCATTGAGTTGATTTTCTAATGAAAAATTTGTTATGTTATAAATTGAATTTTGCTGCTGTGAGCCTTTTTACTACATACAGCAAGAGCCAGCACACCACAGGTCTTTTTAGATTTTACAAAATATTAAAAAAAAACAGTTTCAAAGTCAAGTAATACCTTTTTATTCCTTGGTATATAGTTCAGTTCTTTATTTAATATTTTTTTCTGTGTCTTTCTTACACTTTTACTTTATGTATTTACAGCCAACTCACAGGCCTTATGTGAGGAGGAGCAGTAAAATCTCAGGTGTGCTTACCAAAAATGTATTCCCCGAAACATTGCAGCCATCTACACAACTTGATATTAGAACATAGGGCCACATGTATGAAAACTGTCTAGGTCTAAAACTCACATTGCTGCCCATAGCAACCAATCAGAGTGCCCCTCTAATTTTTCCTGAGCACTATATGAAATGAAAGGGGCTCTCTGCTTGGTTGCTATGGGCAACAAAGTGAATTTTAGACCTAGACAGTTTTCATATATATGGCCCATAATGTGAGCTATGCCTAAATTAGAGAGTGAATACACCATCCTGGATGCTATGACATAGACAGATGCAAAGGACTGATACAGGTCATGTACAAAATAAACTTTTATTAAGAATGTACATCTATGGTGCTCTGAAAATAATAGGCTACCTTATTTAATTGATTTGCTGAAATGTAAAGCCATATGATTTGAGCCACATACTAGTGAATGTAATAAGGATGCTGACCTCACTCTCTGCTGTGTCTTATCAGCACAGGAGCTTCTTTACATTACTTACTGACAAACCTTAACTCTTTTGAGCTGTGTAGCTTTTTGTCACTCTACCAGGCTCAGCTAGGAATAGAAGAGCTGATATGCCAATCACTGCTGTAGAACCACCCACAGCCTGACGAGGAAGTGTGAACCTGGCTATGAAGAGCAGGCTCTGTGAAACGGCATAACGAGAACACCGCTTTAGCTGGTAAGCAGCTTGTTATGAATTGCGATGCTCAGATTGCTATAAATATAAAAACATTCTATGAAGAAGCATTTAAAGAGTCCTTCACTTTAAACCAAGCTAATTTCTTCTTCAGTATCTATTCTTTCAAACTGCCTGAATGTAATCAATATTGACAAAATCGGTGCTATCACAAAGAAGCTTATTCATTGACTTGAGTATGGAATCTGTTTGGACACAGATTTAATATAATCGGAGACTTCAAAAAGGATCACCTCACAAAAGTACCTAGAAGCACGCTTAACAAATACTTAACACACTCTTGAGGTTAGCACTACAAATGAAATACTTCTCGTATACAACATTGTACACTAGGGCATAATTGTATGGATAAATGTAAGTATTGTCTCAACATGCTACTGTGAAATTAAAGATTCTAGAAAGACGTAGGACAATGAAGGTCATTTCTTTACCTCGTCAGATAGATTTACACTGATGTTCACGCTCAAAGGCTTTGTGATTCATATAGATAGAATAAGGCCCTTGTTTCCATGAAATATTTTCATTTTTACAGATTCAGTCTTACTTTTTGTCCTTGGATTTAAGTGCGTCTAGTCTTGCATTCAGCTATGCATGAAAGAGAGAAGACAGATAGTGCAGATGTAGCCTTTCATACACAGACTGTAAGTTATTCCGGCAGCAAACCTTCAGTTCTACTTGTTAATGGCGATAGAGTGATTTACTTTGTTTTTGCAAGTGTAATTTCAGGGTGGAACAGATGGTGCGAGTTTTGTTTAAACTGGTATTATAGTTTTAATGAATACTGGCTATTTCTTGTTCAACGGACCTTTTGTTCTTTATTTAATAAGTCGGAGATTTCTGTCTCTTTTTCTTTTTTTAAGAGTAAAAGAGACAGTGCATGAGATCCAAGGAATGAAGAGAAGTATTCTAGGTATTCACACTTTATATAAGTTTGATTCTATTGTATTGTAATGAGAAAGGTGGAACAGAAACAAGCTTTTGAAGAGACACATCCACTTTGAAATCATTCTTTTATTATGATTTTTTTGTCTTAATTTGAATGGATGCATTCTTGTTCTTTAAAGACATTTTATTTCCAACAAAAAACTATTTAATGGTGGGATTTCATGGCACACAGTTTTTTCTTTATTCAGCAGTAATAGAAGTATAAGAAGCCGTTTACATCATGTTTGTGATGTGCTTTTAGGGCGACATGTTAGAAAAGAGCCACCACATCAGTTTTAAGGTGCACCTGGATGAATGAACCTGTCAAAAATCTGGCGTCTGGTATACCTTGCACAGAATATTAGAGGTGCCTAATTTAGGTACATAGAAAAAAAAGATGCATGGCATATCATTGCTAGCATATTTGATGCACCTACTTTATTTGCATTCCAATGTGTCGTGCCTGGCATAAAATGTGTCTAGTTTTGGTGTACAACAGTTCATTTATATAGATAATAGAGCATCAACAATTATTTGCCACAAAATACACCAAAAAATGGCGCAGCCCTTATGGGACATATTGCCCTTAGTGTGTATGTCAGGACCTTTCCTTTGTGCATATGAAGAATGCTTCTAGTGGCATCCATCACCAATAGGGACCCATTGCCTGAACAGGAATACCGCATGGTATAGAGTAGTGGATTTATTTTACAATAAGTGACCGTTTGATCTCTACTGGCAGCTAATATCTGCCCACCCATACACCTAATGAATGCTATAAGATGCAAGCCATCATCTAATTGGCCTGACTATCTAGCATGAATACCAGACAGTATACAGAGGCAGAAAACATGAACTTGACAGATAATGATTTTCTTCAATGTGCTTTATTGTGATCTAAGAGCAGATTACATGGAAAGCCGTAATATCACTGTCAAGTTAAATCTATGTGTAGTCATGTACAGTAATTTTAGGGTGGGCCCAAGAATCAACTCCATTGGTTGGCCTCAAGAATCAACATCAATGACGGGCCCCAAGAATTAACTCAAGTGTTAGGACCAAGGCACCCCAGATCGACACACTAGATACATCTGTAGGTTTTCTTTGTACAATAAATGGCCACTTGGTGTCTCCTGACAACTAATTAATGCCTAGGTATACATTTAATGAAGCAATACAGAGGTGTCAATCATTCATAAGAGTTCATGATTTAATTTTATACATATGTTAACTTGCTATATATTTTTTTTACCAGACTCTGCAGGTTGCAAAACTGTACTCTACTATGTTTTATCCTCCTCATTTCTACGGTATATATACATACAGCAGCTGTTGTATGTGTCAGGTGTGCCATCATTGTTCTCTAATTAAACCCTGGGAGTGCTGCAGCCTCTTCAGTATTTGCACTTGCTCATATTTGTAAACAGCATACTTTTAGGCCCGGTACACACGGCTTATTGCCGACGTAATTGCGGGGATGGATTTCACCTTGCAATCACGCCAACTCCGTGCAGCAGGGGTGGGGCTGGAGGGCGGCAGTTCGCCGGCCCCATAGACTTTCATTATCCACGGCGCGTATCCCGCCGGGATAATGTGCATGTCACTTTCTCCCCCCTCAGCGGATTCGGCGAGCGGGGAGGAGAGACGGAATCCATAGTTCTCTATGAGAACTGTGGATTACCGTAATGGCTGGCACGGATTCCAGCCGTATTGTAGCGCAGTATGGCACGCAATACGGCTGGAATCCGTGCCCGAAATAAGCCGTGTGAACGTCCCCTTATGGTACAGATAAAAACACTTTAGCCCATAAAAATTTCCCTTCACACATTTCTCCACATAGAAAATTATATAATTACTTGCATTTAGAAATCTCTGATATAGTAAATCATAAATAAATCTTTATAAATTTTGTATTGCTGGAATTGTATTAACCTGCGAAATACAGAAATTGTGTCATACAGTATGTACTGCACAGTGAACTCCTAAAAGTAGTGCAATTGTGTTTTTTTTTGTTTTTATTGTTTTTTATGTATCACCCAAACAATTAGTTTTGTTTATTTATTACTTTTTTGTATGGTATTTGGTAGTGTAAATGGTACAATTAAATACTTGTCCTGCAAAAAAAAAAAAAAAGAAAGCATTCTTAGACCATGTGTACACAGCACTGGCTTTGGTCGGATTCAGTACTTATAATTTGCAAAATTCCAACTGCAAACCAGCGCCCATCGACCTCAATAGAAAATTCGAGCTGTCTATACAGCTCAGATTTTCTATTGTCGGATTTCTAAACCTCCAGTTTATTAAACATGTTCTATAGTCTGCCGCATTATGACAGATTCTAGTATAGTTCAATGTTAAAGGGTCAGACGAAATCTGAAAACCGACTGTAAAAGCCGCAACAAAAACCGTGATACAGTGATATTAAAATACCGTTGGATTTCTGACGGCATTTTAACATTGCCATAAAGACAGAGTCTTATGGCTATTTATAGCAGGCAAAGGCTGATAGAAGACAAGGAAGAAAAAGCAATCACAATGTAAACATAAATGGCCTTAAAGTAACAAAGCTTTGACTGTATTTCCATTTTTCTTGTGATCAAATCTTGTGGCAAATCTTTACACTATTTTTTGGGTAACAGTCCTTATGGTTCATTCTCAAAGGGCCACATGTATGAAAACTGTCTAGGTCTAAAAGTCACTTTATTTCCCATAGCAACCAATCAGTGTGCCCCTCTCATTTCATATAGTGCTCTGGAAAAATGAGAGAGATGCTCTGATTGGTTGCTATGGGCAACAAAGTGAATTTTAGACCTAGACAATTTTCATACATGTGGCCCAAAGGGTTTTAACCTTACAAATTTAGAGTTTGTGAGAACAAACAGCAGATGAGAATTTTATTAATGTCCCAAAATACAAAATCAAGTCACATAATTATGACCACTTCGTGCCTCATGAAGGAAGTCACATGGCATGAGCTGGCTTAGTGGGTATATAAGGTGTATACACAAATGTCATTTGTTGCGGTTATGAATAAAAGGGAAGATCAGATTTGCAAAAAGGAATGATTAGGGGACGTTCACACAGCGTTTTTTAGATCCGTGTTTCGATCCGTATTTCAGACCTAAAACGGCCCAAAAACGCATCTAACAATGTGCAGTGTGATTTCCATTGCTTTCAATGTAAAACACGCATCGACGTTCAGATGAGTGATCATTGATGCGTGTTTTACTTGCGTCTTTCTGATGCGTCTTTCGGACCCATTCAAGGAATTGACATGTCAATTCTTGATCCATTCAGCAAACACCCTATTTAAAACTATAGAATGCGTTTCTGCTGCACAGAAAACGCATCCAAATACCCACCATACTTTGGATACATTTTAAGCAGCTTTTTTCAATCTGTTTTTCGAATTGAAAAACGCTGTGTGAACATACCCTTATTCCTTAGACCCAAGGATGGCAATATTTATGAAATTGCAGTTTGTAGACTATTTGCGGGCTGCTGTAGTGAAAGTGAATTGTGAGTGGACAAAGGGCACTATTGTGAATAATAAGATCGGTGGAGCACGGTGTGCCGTTGATGTGAAAGGTGAATGTCTGCTATGAAGATGCACAAGGATGGACTTAAACAGTACAATGGAGCAGCTCACCACCAAAAGAATCGGGTGAACACCAGACATGTGTCGAAAACAGCTCAAAACAGTGCGCGTGAGGCTCAGAAGCAGACAGTTGGTTTTGGCAGTTCTGCTAACAAAGTTATAGTGGCAGAAAAGGCTTAAATTTTCATGACAACATTGGAATTTGACCTCTGCTGACTGTCGGAGAATGCAACCTTTTGCCAAAGTGTTACGTTTTCTGCTTCATGGAATGGATGGACAAGTTGTGTTAGGTGAGAAACGTTAAAAAACAAACACCAAGCAACTGTTATGGGAAGAAGACAATCTGGTGGTGGTATAGTTACGATCTGCGGAATGCTTTTGTGGCATTCTCTGGGCCCACTCACCCATGTTAAAGGCACTCTCAACCAATTTGGGTATGAAAATATTCTTGCGGATCACGTTCAACCATTCATGCTGATTGTCTTCCCAGGAACAGATGGGATCTTCCAGCAAGACAATGTGCTATATCACATGGCTAGAAATATCCAACATTGGGTTGAAGAGCATCACCAAGACTTCCAAGTATTACGGTACTCCGACCACCTAATTTCCCAGGTTTAAACTCAACCGAGCATCTGTGGGACCAGCTTTATCATCATGTTAGCTCTATGGATCTTCCCTCGTGCACCCTCCAGCAGTTGTGAGATGTAGTCAGAACGGCTCCGGATTCCTGTGACAACCTATCGGGACCTTACTGAGTCACTCCCAGCCCATCTAGCTGCATTCTGGACTGTACACAGCAGTTATTCTGGATATTGATGGTCATAATGATGTGACTTGACTGTATATTTTCCATGCAATGTACAATATAGTATGATGTCTTATCATGTTATATGATTAAGAGGAATGTAATATGCAATAAGGATTTCTAATAAAAATGTGCCAATTTCACTCAGAACATGGATTGTGTTAATAACCATCAAACAATTATTTGGTGTTGTAGGATATACGTATTGCTGTGTGGTGCAGTCGTTTGCAGCCAGAGATCATCTCTTGGCAACTGCATCATTCTGTCTTCTTCCCAGAAACCACTACAGAGATTAGATGATCAATCATCTGTGACTAAGTTTCTATATTCCAGTTCCTGCACATGGGAGAAAGCAACAGCAGATAGATGCTGACTTTTACATAAGTTACATAAATATGCTGACTTACAGAAGTTGATGCTAAATAGAACATAAAGACATGCAACCATATTAAAGCTGTTATGGGCAGCATTAGTTATTGGAATAGTTTATGTTCCAGCTGCCGCTAGTAATGGTGCTATAATTATGCATTAAATCTACAGCATACTGATGCAGCTGTGTCGTTAGAGGACATAGAAAGAGATGATATGTAGTGAGCAGGAATGGACTGTCCAAATATCAAGGTGAGCAGCTGGTCTCAGGTGCTTCCCTTCTCTCACGAGGAGATGAAGGCTTCCTGGTGTCAGCTTTCCCATGCATTTTCATACTTTATTATAAAGGGAATTTACATGCTACTAGTCATTGGTAATGTACTGTGCTTACTCCTGATCAGGGTTGCTGAAGCCGACACTAGTAACAATATTATGATTCCATGTCTTGTACTATGAACTCTATACTAGCGAATGGAGTACTAACCCACAATACTTCTTAAAAGCTCTAAGGGAGACATGTCTGAAAACTGTCTAGGTCTAAAATTCACTTTGTTGCCCATAGCAACCAATCAGAGCAACCCTCTCATTTTTCCAGACCTCAATATGAAACGAAAGAGGCACTCTGATTGGTGGCTATGGGCAACAAAGTGAGTTTTAAACCTAGACAGTTTTCATACATGTGGCCCTAAATCTTTATTGAGACACATTAAAACACATACAGGTAATTATAAAATCTATCGAGAACCATTTCGCAATAAGGTAACAAAATACATAATATAAAATATAAATCCTGCAATATACATTATAAGTGACTGTGAAGACAAGACTCAGTGAAGTAGCATGGGGAGAACACCCCTTTAATTGAAACCCGTTTTTGCCCCCTTTTTTCGGGGATTTTAGGTTAAAGGAAAGTTTTACTACCCCAAATGTGGCTGTATGGCATTGTTCAACTATGAGCATTTGTTATATGGACAATAAATATATAATACATATAATAAATGCTCATAGTTGAACATAGTTTATTATATATTTTTTTGTTAAATATAAAGCTAAATTTTTTAAACATAGTTTTTAAATTATTTATTTTTAAAATTGTTAAGTAAATATTAAATGACTTTTTTTTTTTAAAAATCCCATAGTTTCCCTCCCAAAACAAAACTTTGAATACTAAACTTTCCTTAACCATAACATCCATGAACAAAAAACACTGATCAATTAAAGGGGTGTTCTCCCCATGCTACTTCACTGAGTCTTGTCTCACATTCAGTTTGAGGCTCTACAGCAATGAATGGCATTTAACTCCCTGATAAGGCTGTGGAGGTTCTACAGAAATAACTGGCATGTCAGTTATTCCTAGTTGATCCTGTTACAGGAATATTGATAAAATAATGTTTTAAACAGTAAGGCAGAAGGTTACTAAGCTCTAAAGAGTTAGAATTTGTAAATAGACAAACAAGCTCCTGTGTTGCTGATATGACACAGCAGGGAGTGACATCATCATCCCGGCCAGAGCAGCTGGATCAATGAGAAAAGATAGAGGTGGTCAGTAACTTAGGGAAGGTTGTGTACCCCATTAAGAGATAACTTCTCTAGTTCTAAAGGAAAGCAAAATAAGTACAGCAGTGTATTTTGTAATAGTCTCTTTTTCCTTTTGCCTACATGTTTAAAGGTAATCAGTGTGGTGAGAAAACCCCTTAAATTATTACCTATAGCAAAGTTGTTGTCACCACATTCAAGTGTCACATTTTTATTAAATATTGTGGGTAAGTACTTAAGTTTTTTGGTGTTAAATTATGGTTTGGAAGTTTCTTCTATACTATATTTATTGTTTGCTTGTGGGCTAGTGTATATTCTGGGAACTACTACATCAGGGCTGCCCAACTCCAGTCCTCACGCCCCACCAACAGGTCATGTTTTCAGGATATCCCACAGAATGCACTGACAATAATGATATCACCTGTGTAGCATAATTATATCACCTGTGCAATGCTAAGGAAATCCAGAAAACATGACCTATTGGTGGGCCTTGAGGACTGGAGTTGGGGACCCCTGTACTACATAGCTGTTCAAAATAGTAAAGCTGTTGGCATAATGCAAATAATATAACTCTTATCCACAGTTCTGCCCAAATTTTGGGCCTCATGTATGAAAACTGTCTAAGTCTAAGGCTTTCTTTGTTAGCCATCCTAACCAATCAGAGCTCCTCTTTGATTTTTTTCAGAGCACTATATGAAATGAAAGGGGAACCCTGATTGGTTGCTATGGGCAACAAAGAATATCTTAGACCTAGATAGTTTTCATACATGTGGCCCTTTGAGTTTAATTTTATTTGAAAATATAGAGAACACTCATGGATACAAACTTATCCTTTCTCAACATGGTAATTTTTGACGAAGATATGTTTATTGTTTCTTTTTTATCTACACTTTCTAAAAGCCCAAAAATTTATTTTTTCCGCCAATATTGCCGTTTTGGGAGTGTTTATTTTTATGAGTTCAATGTGTTGGAAAAATGACATGGGAAATTTATTCTGTGTCAGTTCAAATTCTGTGATAGCAAACTTATATTTTTCATCATGGTTTACTACTCTTTAAAAATATTTTAAAAGATTTCCATTCTGCAGCCATTTTTTTGTGAACAAGAGCTTTTATTTTTTATTAGATAGACCTGTGTGAGAGGTTGCACTTTGTGAGGTGAATGATAATCTTTCAGGGTACCATTTTGGAGCACATATAACTTTTTGATAACTTTTATTTGGGAGATGAGGTGACTTAAAAACTTTTCTTAGGGTTTGTGTAATGTGTTGGGACCTTGCAACAACTGGCTGGCACCCTATGAGCACTTCAGAAAGGGATTAATCAGACTACAGAGGCACCCTCTTCATGTATAAAAGCTTCTTTCCTGCAGTTGCACTGACCGTGACATCTAAGTAATTAAAGGCAAAATGTCCCAATACGCAAACGCCCGTTTTTTGGTCACAAAACTTTTGACGCCATATTCTCGATGTAAATGAACTGTCTTTCACCAAAACTAGGCGCATTATACACTGGTCATGACAAATTGTAATGCGCCTAAAAATAATACGCTGTGCGCCTCCATAACGCAATGCGCCTATTAAAGCGCATTACATACACTAGTAATGATTTGTTATGCACCTCTCTTGCACAATGCGCCTTGATAGGCGCATTACATACACTACCAAAGATATGCAATGTGCCGCGATTTGCACAATCAGCCTATTTAGGCGAATTTACTATGTTTACTATGCAAGGTATACCTGACGCCAGATTTTTGAGAGGTTCAGACTTTGTGACACACTTTACACTGATTTAATGTGTCTAAAAACTGCCACACCGCCGCCAATTTTCAGACATGTCGCCCTAAATGTTTAAAGTGGCTGTAACTTACAGCCGCCACCCGCTCTTGAGTTCGCTGAATATGTTTGAGTATGCTTCTTTCCGCACATTGTTGAGAACATAATAAAGCAACATAGGAAAGTATGAAAGGCAGATGCTATGCTTTATTTTTTTAAATCTCCGCCTAAATATGGTTTCACACTTGTCTTTTTTTTATGCAGTTTTTAACCAATTTCCGACTGATGCTTATTCCTGTTCCTGAATAAACTATTTGACAGCACATGCAGGTTTGAACATTATAACTAGAGATGAGCGAATTGATTCTAACGAAGTGGAATTCGTTTAGAATTTCAGGAAAACTTCGGTTCTGAATGAAGTCGAAGTTTGGGGTACTTCGCGTGAACGAAGTGTGCTTTTGATTGATAAAATGGCTGCGAGCACATGGCGTTACATGGGTCAAAGAACTCTGGGAGGAAGAAGGGCATAGCCTGCATGACATATGCAGAGATGAAGCCAATCAGAGACCGGCAGGATTCTGTGACGTCACCGCACTATATAAGTCCGGGCGCGACGCTGGGAGCTCATACCGCTCTCACTGTACTGATTAGGGAAGGTGGTGCCGCGGCTGCTTATGATATCTCTTACTAAAGAACTCATTTTTATACAGCGATTTTTGGGGGGTGTCACAGCTTGTCTCAGAGACTGCTTCTCTTAACGTTCTATTTCTGATTTTGTAGGGTATTGGATCTGAAGTCCAGTGTGCTTCCAATGCAGCTGCATATACATTTTAATGCTATTTGCTCACAGCACATTGAATATCCAAAGGTTATCTAAGCCTGTTCCTGTTGTATTCATTTAAAGAAACAGCGTTTTTACAATCCAAATACCACTTAATTTTTGGTTGCTCAATTCTTTTGCACAATTTACATCCAGGGGTTAATTAAACGTTGTTCTGCTGTTGTGGTCGCTAAAAGAAACCGTCTTTTTCACCGCCAAAAAAGAAATTTTTCCTGTAGCATAAAATACACGCCATTGTAACACGCTACAAAGCTGGTCATTTTTGGTTGCTCATTTCTTTGGCGCAATTTAGATCCAGTTGTTAATTAAGCATTGTTCTGCTGTTGTGGTCACTAAAAGAAACCTTCTTTTTCACCGCCAAGAAATGTTTGTGCTTTTACATTCAGTAAAATACACAGTGTTTTTAAACGACACATACAAGTAAATTTTTCCTGGCCATTTGTGGAGCGCAATTTATATCCAAGGGTTACCCAAGCTTGTTACTGGGTTCATTTGGAGTCAAATACAGGATGTGTATTTATCATATACAGATATCTTCATCAAACAGTGTCTGTACATTTTAGAACAAACAGTATGTCAGACAGAGAGGTGGCAGGCTCTTCACCTGCGAGTGGCAGTGGCACAAACATTCCTGGAGCAGACCCAGGTCGCAGCACAGCAAGGGGACTTCGCAGCAGAGGTCACTTGGTGAGGCCACAACTGCCGCTGTCATCTAGCGGCCGTGTGCTGACCAGCAACCCAAGGGTTCTTGATTGGTTGACTAGGTCATCCACTTCCTCCCAGATGACATCTGACAACCCCAGCCAAGAGTCGTGGGAACGTCAGACACAACCCTTAGTTGGCATGGCCCGGGAGCGGGTCAGCGGCCCTCACCTGTCCTCAACCTGCCTCTGTCCCATATGGGTCCCCTCAGCCAGAGATCTACTATGTGGTCTTGGCTCAGCGCCACTATATAGCGAGGATGAACAATTTGAGGAGGGCAGTCAGCAGCTACTTGGAAGCGAAGAAATATGGCCAATATCCCCTGCTTCTTGCAGTAGGCGGCAAAGTATAGATGTGGAGAGTGGCATGGGAGGTCAACCTAAGTCTGGAGTCACTGATGAGCAGCTTCCTTCACCCGCCTAGTGAAGAGGGCAGTCGCTAGCAGCAGCAGCAGCAGGACCTGGAGCAGACCCTGAACCAACAGGTCGTGGCCTACTTGGACAGCACTCCTCCACCCCAGTTAGAAGATCCGCTGGACTACTGGGCAGCCAAACTGGATGTGTGGCCGCAACTTGCCGAGTTTGCAGTGGAGAAGCTGTCCTGCCTGACCAGAAGTGTGGCATCAGAGCAGGTGGTCAGTGTGGCGGGGGCCATCGTTACCCCAAGGAGAACCCGCTTGTCCATGGGACATGTGGAACGACTGACCTTTGTCAAGATGAATCAGGCGTGGATCGGCCAGGATTTCCACACACCAATGCCTTAAACGTCAGACTACATCAGCCATGACGCCTCACTCAAACTGTGAGAAATGAGTCTGGGTTCAAACTACACTATTCTGATGCCGCCACCTGCCTGATGCCACCATCTGCTGACAGTTTCTCCATCTGCCACCAACCATCTTTACCAGGGACTGGTATTGCCACCCACCTCCACACTCTGTCATTGTGCCACTCTATGACCTCATGCTGCTACTGCTGTTGCTGGTGCCGTGACATCCACACTGTGTCATTGTGCCACTCTCTGACCTCAGGCTGCTGCTGCTGTTGTTGCTGCTGCTGTCACCTCCACACTGTGACATTGTGCCACTCTCTGACCTCGTGCTGTTGCTCCTGCCGGCGTCTCCTCCACTCTCTGTCATTATGCCACTCTGTGGCCTACTCCTGTTTTTGCCACCTCCAGAATGTCATTGTGCCACTGCCTGACCTCATGCTGCTGCTGCCGTGACTTCCACACTGTGTCATTGTGCAACTCTGTGGCCTACTCCAGATTTTGCCACCTCCAGATTTTCTTTGTGGCTCTGTCTGACCTCATGTTGATGCTTGCGTGCAGTCCACACTTTGTCATTGTGCCACTCTGTGGCCTACTCCTGTTTTTGCCACCTCCAGAATGTCATTGTGCCACTGCCTGACCTCATGCTGCTGCTAACGTACCTCCACACTGTGTCATTGTGCCACTCTGTGGCTTACTCCTGTTTTTGCCACCTCCAGAATGTCATTGTGCCACTCGTGACCTCTTTGGCTGCGGGTGCCATGACCTCCACACTGTGTCATTGTGCCACTCTGTGGCCTACTCCTGTTTTTGAAACCCTCCAGAATGTCATTGTGCCACTGTCTGACCTCATGCTGCTGCTCCCGTGACCTCCACACTGTGTCAGTGTCCCACTCTGTGGCCTACTCCTGTTTTTTGCCACCTCCAGAATGTCATGTGCCACTCTGTGACCTCATGCTGCTGCTGCCATGACCTCCACACTGTGCCCAAGTGCCACTCTGTGGCCTACTCCTGTTTTTTCCCAACCTCCAAAAATGTCATTGGGGCCACTGCCCTGACCTCATGCTGCTGCTGCCGTGCCCCCCCACACTGTTCATTGTGCCACTCTTGGCCAACTCCTTTTTTTGCCACCTCCAGAATATCATTGTGCCACTCTCTGACCTCATGCTGCTTCTGCCGTGACCTCCACACTGTGTCATTGTGCCACTCTGGGGCCTACTCCTGTTTTTTCCACCTCCAGAATGTCATTGTGCCACTCACTGACCTCTTTGCTCTGCTGTGGCTGTTGCCGTAACCTCCACAGTCTTCTTTGGGTGCCACTCTGTGGCCTACACATTTTTGCCACCTCCAGAATGTCATTGTGCCACTGCCTGACCTCATGCTGCGCTGTGCTGCTGCCGTGCCCTCCACACTTGTCAATTGTGCACTCTGTCCCTACTCCTGTTTTTTGCCCCCTCCAGAATGTCATTGTGCCACTGTCTGACTCATGCTGAGCTGCGCCGTGACCTCCCAGTGTGTCATTGAGCCACTCTGTGGCCTCTGTCCCCAGTTTTTGCCACCTCCAGAATGTCATTGTGCCACTTTCTGACCTCATCGGCTGGGGCATGCCGGACCTCCACCCCCTTGTCATTGTGCCACTCTGTGCCTCTTTTTGACCTCCAGAATGTCTGTGTTCCCTGACCTCATGCTGCTCTGCCGTGCCCCCCCAATCTGTGTCATTTGCCACTCTGTAGCCTACTCCTGTTTTTTTGCCACCTCCAAATTCATTGTGCCACTGTCTACCTCATGCTGCTGCCTGGCCGTGACCTCCACACTGTGTCATTGATGCCACTCTGTGGCCTACTCTGTTTTTGCCACCTCCAGAATGTCAATTGTGCCACTCTCTGACCTCATCTGCTGCTGTGGCGTTCCCGGGTAACCTCCACACTCTGTCATTGTGCCACTCTGTGGCCTACTCCTATTTTGCCACCTCCAGAATGTCATTGTGCCACTGCCTGACCTCATGCTGCTGCTGGGCTGTGCCGTTGCCTCCACACTGTGTCATTGTGCCACTCTGTGGCCTACTCCTGTTTTTGCCACCTCCAGAATGTCATTGTGCCACTGTCTGACCTCATGCTGCTGCTTGCCGTGACCTCCACACTGTGTCATTGTGCCACTCTGTGGCCTGCTCCTGTTTTTGCCACCTCCAGAAAGTCATTGTTCCACTTTCTGACCTCATGCTGATGCTGCTGCCGTACCTCCACACTAGTGTCCATTGTGCCACTCTTGGCCTACTCCTTTTTTTTGCCACCTCCAGAATGTCATTGTGCCACTCTGACCTCATGCTGCTGCTGCCGTGCCCTCCACACTGTGTCATTGTGCCACTCTGTGGACTACTCCTGTTTTTGCCACCTCCAGAATGTCATTGTGCCACTGTCTGACCTCATGCTGCTGCTGCTGCCGTCACCTCCACAGTGTGTCATTGAGCAACTCTCTGGCCTACTCCTTTTTTTTGCCACCTCCAGATGCCCATTGTGCCACTGTCTGACCTCATGCTGCTGCTGCCGTGCCCTCCACACTGTGTCATTGTGCCACTCTGTGGCCTACTCCTGTTTTTGCCACCTCCAGAATGTCATTGTGCCACTGTCTGACCTCATGCTGCTTCTGCCGTGACCTCCACACTGTGTCATTGTGCCACTCTGTGGCCTACTCCTGTTTTTGCCACCTCCAGAATGTCATTGTGCCACTCTCTGACCTCATGCTGCTGCTGTGGCTGTTGCCGTAACCTCCACACTCTGTCATTGTGCCACTCTGTGGCCTACTACTATTGTGCCACCTCCAGAATGTCATTGTGCCACTGTCTGACCTCATGCTGCTGCTGCCGTGACCTCCACAGTGTGTCATTGTGCCACTCTGTGGCCTCTCCATTTTTGCCACACTCCAGAATGTCAGTGTGCCACTTTCTGACCGCATGCTGCTGCTTCCCGTGACCTCCACACTATTCATTGTGATACTCTGTGGCCTACTCCTTTTTTTGCCACCTCCAGAATGTATTGTGCCACTGCCTGACCTCATGCTGCTGCTATCCGTGACCTCCACACTGTTCATTGTGCCACTCTGTGGCCTCTCCTAGTTTTTGCCACCTCCAGAATTTGTACATTGTGCCACTCTCTGACCCTCATGTCAGCTTGCTGCTATTGCCTGTGACCCTCCACACGTTCATTCATCTGTGCTCATTGTTTGCCCTCCAACTTCATGTGCACTGTCTACCTCATGCTGTTGCCCGCCGTCACCTCCACTCTGTGTCATTGTGCCACTCTGTGGCCTACTCCTGTTTTTGCCACCTCCAGAATGTCATTGTGACACTGTCTGACCTCATGCTGCTGTGGCTGCTGCCGTAACCTCCACACTCTGTCATTGTGCCACTCTGTGGCCTACTACTGTTTTGCCACCTCCAGAATGTCATTGTGCCACTGTCTGACCTCATGCTGCTGCTGTGGCTGCTGCCTTGCCCTCCACACTGTGTCATTGTGCCACTCTGGGGCCTACTCCTGTTTTTGCCACCTCCAGAATGTCATTGTGCCACTGTCTGACCTCATGCTGCTGCTGCCGTGGCCTCCACACTGTGTCATTTGTGCCACTCTGTGGCCTACTCCTGTTTTTGCCACCTTCCAGAATTCATTGTGCACTGTCTGACCTCATGCTGCTGCTGCGTGACCTCCACACTGTGTCATTGTGCCACTCTGTGGCCTACTCCTGTTTTTGCCACCTCCAGAATGTCATTGTGCCACTCTCTGACCTCATGCTGCTGCTGTGGCTGTTGCCGTAACCTCCACACTCTGTCATTGTGCCACTCTGTGGCCTACTACTATTTTGCCACCTCCAGAATGTCATTGTGCCACTGTCTGACCTCATGCTGCTGCTGTGGCATCTCCCTTTCCCTCCACACTATGTCATTGCGCCACTCTGTGGCCTACTCCTGTTTTTGCCACCTCCAGAATGTCATTGTGCCACTGTCTGACCTCATGCTGCTGCTGCCGTGACCTCCACAGTGTGTCATTGTGCCACTCTGTGGCCTGCTCCAGTTTTTGCCACCTCCAGAATGTCATTGTGCCACTTTCTGACCTCATGCTGCTGCTGCCGTGACCTCCACACTGTGTCATTGTGCCACTCTTTGGCCTACTCCTGTTTTTGCCACCTCCAGAATGTCATTGTGCCACTCACTGACCTCATGCTGCTGTTGCATCCACCTTCACCTCCACACTCTTTCACTGATGTTGCCACCTAAGCACTCAGCTTGTTTTTTTCCAGCTGTCGCTGCCATGACTTTATCAGGCTACATTCCCGCTTCATTTTTTGGTCAGTTTTGCCATCTTAAGTGCCCAGGGAATTTTATAGTAAAGCGATTCTAAGAGCGGCGGAAAGTCCATGTGCGTGTCATACTAAAACACAACATTGTATGAAGACCAAACCAAGCTCCCTCTGCATATTTAAGCATGGCACAATGTTCTACACCACCCTGCAGGCTCTGTGCAGCCTGGAAATAGCTGTTTTTTTAACATGATTCGTCCCAATGTAATTCGGACCGAAACTAATTTTGTCGGAAAATTCGGCGAAGTGACCGAAACGAATTTTTGAGAAATTCGCCCATCTCTAATTATAACATTTTCTGACACTGTTAGTCTCCTATTTTTTTGTCTTTATTCTGTAATACCTAAACCTTTATTTTTATGTAATTTTTGCAATAGAGTTTAAAAAAAATCAAAGAAAACGTTAAAAATAAATAATAATAAAATGTTTTTATATGTGGAATATAGATTTTTAGGGCTCATCGGGGCAGAGCTAAAAGTTGCTGTTTGGGCTGCCTTTGGAGCTGTAATCACATACCTATTAAGCACCATGTATACAAAGATTGGGAAGGTAGGAATGCTAGTAAATCATCCCTCTCTACTCTCTGGAGAAGTGTTTTTGACAGTTGGCTCTCTCATACATCAGCTACACAATCTCCATGAAACTACAAACTCTGCAACAATGTTCTAACATATATCTAACAAATATCAGTGGCACACTAAAGACTAAATAAAACCTCAAGGTGGAGGTTTATTTAGTCTTTAGTGTGCCACTGATATTTGTTAGATATATGCTATTGCCGTTTTTAGTGTGCACCTATGCTTACGTTTTTCAGAATATATTTTAGATGTGCACAGCTTCAGTATGTTTTGTAGTTCATTTGAGATTGTAATCTCATTGGCTTGCTTTCACACAGCTGCCCTCTTTTTTAACCAGTGCAGGGTGACCCAGTTGCTAGTTCCTACCATTCCCTGAAATTGCAGTCTGGATTGACGCCTAGGGAGGAAGCATAATTTTGTGTAGGGACTCACCTGCTCTGGGATCCCCTTGACGTTTTGGGAGGTGAGCTTTAATAAAAATCTTTGATCAAATACTGTAAACTAGAGTCCCAGGTTTTCATATTTTCCTTAGCAGTAATGCATTTTCAATATTCCGATATAAACCCTTTAGGTTTATTAGTCTTTAGGGGTGCCTCTGATATTTGTTAGATATATGCTATTGGCCTTTTTAGTGTGCACCTATGCTTACGTTTTTTTAGAATATATTTTAGATGTGCACAGCTTCAGTATGTTTTGTAGTTCATTTGAGATTGGTAATCTCATTGGCTTGCTGCACACAGCTGCCTCTTTTTTAAACCCGTGCAGGATGACCCAGTTGCTAGTTCCTACCATTTCCCCGAAATTGCAGTCTGGATTGAGCCTAGTGAGGAAGCAATTTAGTGTAGGGACTCACCGCTCTGGGATCCCCTTGACGTTTTGGGAGGTGAGCTTAATACAATCTTTGATCAAATACTGTAAACTAAGAGTCCCAGGTTTTCATATTTTCCTTAGCAGTAATGCATTTCAATATTCCGCTATACCTTGAGGTTTTATTTAGTCTTTAGTGTGCCACTGATATTTGTTAGATATATGCTATTGCCTTTTTAGTGTGCACCTATGCTTACGTTTTTCAGAATATATTTTAGATGTGGGACAGCTTCAGTATGTTTTGTAGTTCATTTTTAGATTGGTAATCTCATTGGCTTGCTGCACACACTGCCTCTTTTTAACCAGTGCAGGGTGACCCAATTGCTAGTTCCTACCATTCCCTGAAATTGCAGTCCCGGATTGACGCCTAGTGAGGAAGCATATTTAGTGTAGGGACCACCTGCTCTGGGATCCCCTTTTACGTTTTGGGAGGTGACTTAAATACAAACTTTGATCAAATACTGTAAACTAAGAGTTTCCCCGGTTTTCATATTTTCCTTACAGTAATGCATTTTCAATATTCCGATATACCTTGAGGTTTTAATTTAGTCTTTAGTGGCCCACTGATATTTGTTAGATATATGCTATTTCCTTTTAGTGTGCACCTATGCTTACGTTTTTCAGAATATATTTTTGATTTGCACAGCTTTAGTAATGTTTTGTAGTTCATTTGAGTTTGTTAATCTCATTGGCTTGCTGCACACACTCCTTTTTTTAAACCCAGGCAGATACCCGTTGCATTCCCCCATTCCCTGAAATTGCGCTGGATTGACGCCTAGTGGGGAACAATTATTTGGGGGACCCCCTGCTCGGGGACCCTTGCCGTTTTGGAGGTGACTTAATCAATTTTTTGATCAAATTTGTAAACTAAGAGCCCCGGGTTTTTCATTTTTTTCCTTGCAGAATGCATTTTCAATTTTCCACATACCTTGAGGTTTTTTTTTAGTCTTTATGTCCACTGATATTTTTAGATATATGCTATGCCTTTTTATGTCCCTAGCTTATTTTTCAAATAATTTTAGAGTCACAGCTTCAGTATTTTTTTAAATTTTTTAAAACAGCCTTGCAGAGCTAACTAGCCCAAAGGGATTTTTAAGCCCAATGGCAATCAAAAAGGGTTTAAAAATGAAGATTAGGAGTTGGTTGAAGAATAGGTAAATATTATTTTCATACCTTTATTATATGTGTCTTACTTTGGTTTCAAAAACTGCAACAAATGGCACTTCTGAAAGCTCCTTTGGACAACCACATTGCATTGTGTTAACTGTTTTATTCTTATTTATTCAAATATGTAACAGTAAGACTCTTTAACAATTAATAAGAGTAAGCATTCGATGTACACAGTAAATGTTTTCCCTTCGTTCTGTCTGCAGGACAGTGATGTACATTATTCCTCCCTGTGGATTGATAGGACGGGTGGAATTTCACCTTTTTCTCCATAATGTCTAAATGGAGAGGAAGCCTCTGTGACTGACTGGATTAAGAAAAAACAGATTTACATTCTAAATCACAAGCTTCCCTTATGCCCCCATCAGCAGCACAGTGATGAGGATGTAGAAAGTCGATATCCAGAAGGAAGTGTCCTCTGAGGATCTCTCAAAGATTCTGTAAAAGTCATAAAGGTTTTTGGAAAAGGCAGGGGTCACTATAGATCTGTTCAAAGGAAAGAAAATCTTTTCAGCTACAATAGCATACTGACCCTGGAGGATCCCGAGGAAAAAGGGGATTTTTTAAAACCCTTTAAAAAAAAGCATAAATATTATATTGATCCAAAAAAATTTTTAGAAATTTTTAAAATTCTTGAATGGAAAGAATGTAAAAAGGATAGTATCCCTACTAACTGAAGAGGTTATTGACAAAAATAGTCTTAAACATCTACTCATGTCTTATAAACCCCAAGCTTTCTGAGAGCTACTGTCACAACTAAGCAGTGGAAGAGAGATGATCTAGTTGATGCTGAATTGGGATTGATGGCAAGAACCTTAAGAGTACATTATCCTGAAGGAAGACTATATATAGAATCCACAGAGCCAAAAGATTTCAGCTTTCCAACTCATTTAGTGAAGGTCACTGCCTGAAGGAAAGTAACCTTTAAAAAAGGGTATTAGAAGAAATTTTTCCCCTAAAGGACTAAAGGAAGATACTAAGCTGGCACAGGATGCAATTCCAAGGTCTGTCCTAACAAAGTTTTTCACCAAATGGTTCAGGTTACATCATATACCAAAGGAGGCTGACAATGAAGCAAGCTGGACCTTTAATGTAGAAGGGCCTATGCTCTAATCAAAGCAGGGGTTGCCATCTTGTGGCCTCACTTGGAGACCATTGCCCCTCTTTCTGCTAGTTTGCAGTAGACAAGTCCAACATTAGGTGATCTAGCCAGAGTCAGATTGGGGTGCTTAGAGTCCCCCAACAGAGTTAATTATTAGGGTGTGGGGCCCATCCTCCAGTTACTGCACATGACTGATACTATTCATCTTGTTCTTGTCCCCTTAGTCTCGCTTTTTTCTCTGAGAAGCAGCCCCAGGCCTGAAATGCCCCAGTGGCTCTCTCACAGCTTTCCTTGCTGGCCTGTGGGTTAGTCTGAGCCTGCATCTAGCCACTGTAAAGCATCTAACAAAAAGGTGGTATCACTGATGTCATCTGTCAGCAAGTTTAACTATATAGCCTTTTGTTGGAAGCTAGAGACCTCTTTGGAGTCATAAGTTCACTAGCTTAACATAGGTCTGATTCACTGTACATGACACAGGCTGTCTTAAATTATATATTAGGTCTCCAGATTTTAGCCAAAGAGCTCTTTTACTCGCTTAGAGAGCCATGCTCCTAACGACGGGCTTGGTGGATGACACAACAGAAACAGAAGAATCTAAACTTAAATTTACAAGTTTTACGTCACACTGAGCCAGTCCTATTTATTCCTGGTAGTTGCAGGCTGGGAGTTTCTCAAGACACAGTCAGCTGTCCTATAAAAAAAATATTTCAGGTTAGAACAATCACCTGGTGGTGGTGCAGCCTTTTTGAACAGACTTGTCACGTCCCTCGGGAGTGTGAGTCATAGACACTCATAGAAACTCTTTTTCCAGGAGAACAACCACCATCTATACAAGACATGAGCTTTCTCAGGTGCCTTTTTTATGGATAACAAGAGAGCTGTAGAGGCGATATCTGGTTAGAAAAGTCCTAAACCTCTAGATGGGGAGTTTATATTTTCCCCCGGTGGTTTTCAGGTCCAGTGACAGGATTGCCCAAATAAGCTTAGGCATTATGTATATGTTCAGGAAATGGAGTCTACTTCATTATGTTTATCCAATGGGTAATTTAAAAAAAGCCTTTTTAATAGTCCTCAGACCAGCGCGAGCTATATACACTTGCTAGATTGGGAACTTTTGTTTTGCTAGGATATCTGGTAGGAAATGTAGGATACTTGTCTTTAACTCAGATTAATCTGTCTTGTGAAATGTATTTGGACAATAGGTGCTAGCAGAAGAGGCTTGCAGGGTACAATACAACAACAAATTTTCATAGACTTTAGGCAAGATTGCAGAGCACAATAGACAGCATTCACTGCCTTAACCAATGTGTCACATGAAGCACATTAGAGGCTAGATATCATCCTTTAGAAAACTCTCTGCCAGTAAGAATGAGATATCTAAAAGACAGAGACATACGATATAGTAACTATATAGAATACATACACATGTAGTTACAATGACCACAAATTGGCAACAACAATTGTAGCTGGCTGAAAATAAACATTGGGAAGCTAGTTTTCCCAGCGAGTGGGAGCTTTATAATTAAAAGCATGAGGTAAAAATACAAACGAAACAACATATCAGCAGCACTCTACAAAAATGCTAAGAGACAGTCAAATAATGAATAAATTAACAATTTTTTCATCAAAAATCTGCATGTGCCAATAGCAGACATGCAATTTAAAATAGTGTTAGTGTTTGTAGACTGCTACTGATATGATCTTGTGATTGCATTGTTTGCCACCACGCCAGCGTGCACCTACATAATTTTCTTTAAAATTATTTTGGATTGTTTGCATGGGCAAGTGGCGGCGTCCATTTTGGTCATACACTCTGCCCCTCTACACAGACTGTCTTGAAATCAGAGCAGAGTGTAGCTGGGACCATCATTCCCTGAAAGTATGGAGGCCTGAGAGGGCACCAAGCAAGGTGAGATGTTAGTGTAAGTTCCCATCTGAACTGGGATCCCCTTATTATGGTGGATGGGCATTCGCAGTTTTGATTTAAAAAAAAATGGTATGTAACCAAAAAGTAGCAGAAATGCATTTTTAAATAGTCCATATATTCACCTTGACTGTATTTTATAATTTGTAGAGTGCTGCTATGTTGTTGTGTTTGCATTGTTTGCCGTCACACCAACATACAACTACATAATTTTACTTAAAATAGTTTTGGATGTGCTGATCAATTTTTATTTTTGAGATAGCCCACTGAAAGGAACAAAACCTGCTTAAATGTAAACGGAAGAAAACTCTGATTCCCTGGAGCAGCAACCAAAGATACAGAGAGCAAATCACAAGTAGAATAGTTGTACAAAACAGAACACACATGCACATAGACAGCAAGTAAAAGACAAATTGGATTTAAACTGCAGGTTTGCTAAGGCATCAGCCACAATGAACACAGTGTGAAGCAGATTAATAGGGGAAGAAGTCATATTCCCCACCATCCCCATCATAATAAATATAAATCTCAGATTATAAACATGGAAAATAAAATTACCTTATGGAGACAGTCTGAATACCACCTGTCCTATATCCCAAAGGCCAGAAAAAAAGGTGGTGGCCTTTGGGGTCCATTAACCCCTTACCGCCGGAGCCAGTTTTGGCCTCATTTTTTAAATCTGACATGTGTCCCTTTAAGTGAGAATAATTTTTTGATATTTTTACCTATCCATGTGATTCAGAGATAGTTATAAACTGTCACAAAAGGATTCATAACTAGCATCTACCATATGTTTACTGTAGGTTGGCATAATTTTTTTTATACTTTTATTTTTTTAAAGACGTTAGGTGACTTGCAAATTTAGCAGTAATTTTACAAATGTTCAAGAAAATTTGCAACATTCATATTTTTTAGGGACCAGTCCTGATATGTCTTTGAGGGGCAAAGTGGAGGGGAAATTTCAAAGTTTCACTTTTATTTGCAGATTTTCAATCTTTATCCATTATTCACTGAAATGCGGTAGATGTGACCAGGTTGATATCCCATATAAATCCATAGTGCACTATATGACTCAACCACAAGCCTCAGATTAGGAGGAACACTTACTGAGCTTTAGGGTCTCATTTTCATTACAATTTTCTTTAAGCGCCATTATTAAGTTATACCTTGGGTGCCATGTCACATTTACAAAGCCCAGGTAAAACCTTCCAGAAGTCACCCTATTTTGGATTTAACATCCCTCAGAAAACTCAGCTAGAGGTATTATTGTGCATTTTGGCTGCACAGGTAAGTTTTTTTTAGCACTGGTCCATGAAAATGGAGAGAAGGGGGATACCCAGATCTGCCATTGTTTTTGAGCCTCATTTTTACAAAGTTAATTTTTTATTTTTATTTTTTACAGCCCTCACTGTGCGGTATGAATGACATGCTAGCTTTACTCAGCAGGTCGATACGATTACAGCGCTCCCCAATGTGTATTTTTTCTATATGTTTTACTGCTTTACCACAATAAAAGCACTTTTATTCAAAAGGAAAGACACGTTTTTTGCATTGCCATAGTCTGAGAGCCATAACTTTTTTGTTTTTCTGTGTACAGAGCTGTATAGGGGCTTGTTTTTTGGGGATGAGTTGCCCTTGGTATCATTGTTGGGGGGACAAGGCTATTTGATCTCTTTTGAATCAGTTTTGTGGATGGTAGGGGGAAGAAAATACAGTAATCCTAGTAGTGTTTTTTATTTTGATTTGCTTTATAAAGAAGTGTTTTATTGATCTGATGTTTTCATTGGTACCACTTTGGCATTTATATGAGTTTTTGATCACATTTTATTCTATTTTATGTGCTGCAGGATGAAGGAAAATCGCATTTCCATGACTGTTTTTTTTTATGGTGTTCACCATGGGGGTTGAATAATGTGACAAATTTATAGGCTAGGTCATTAAACAGGTGGCAATACCAAATATGCGTACTTTATTTTTGGTCTTTTTTGGGGCGATTGGCATCTGGAAAGGGATAAAGGGCAGTGTATTTGTTTTTATTTTATAAGAGGTTAATCGCCTGTCAGAGCTCACTCCAGCTGCAGACGATGCAGCATGGGGCATGATGTCCAGGATGTTTCCTGCTAGGAAACATGGATATGTCCAATGTCGGGAAAGAGTTAGCTCCTTACCGACCAACCTTTTTTTTCATCACATTAATTTTTTTCTTTGCCACCTTAAAAAAAACCATAACCTTTTTATTTTTTCATCCACATAGGCATATGAGGGCTTTTATTTTGCGGGACAAGATTTACTTTTAAATGGTGTAATTGGCCATACCATAAAACACTACGGGAAACCGAAAAAAAAGTGGGGTGAATTGTCAAAACAGATGCACATACACCATGTTTGCAGGCATTTTGTTTTAATTTTGTTTACTCTTTGGTATAAACGATGTGTTATCTGTATTCTGCAGGTTGATACCATTTCAGCAACAGCAAATATGCAGGGTTTTTGTTATGCTTAAAAATCAAAACATTTTCTATTTCTTAAATTTGTACTGCAGCGCCATTTTCTGCAACCAATAACTTTTTTTGTACTTCTACATATGCACCTGAGTGATGGTGCATTTTTTGTGGGCTGAGTCGTAATATTATTGGTACCATTTTGGGACAGATGCAAATTTTTGATCACTATTTATTTCAAGTTTTCAGGGATGTGAAATGACCAAAAAACCCACAATTTTGGCATATGGATTTTTTTTTTATGGTGTTCAGCATACGGGATAAATTGCCGACCAAAGTGATACATGGGACCACCTGTATGAAAACTGTCTAGGTATAAAACTCACTTTGATGCCCATAGCAACCAATCAGAGCGCCCCTTTCATTTCATATAGTGCTCTGGAAAAATTAAAGGGGCGCTCTGATTGGTTGTTATGGGCAACAAAGTGAATTTTAGACCTAGACAGTTTTTATACATGTGGCTGTAGTGTAGTACTCTAGGAATAAATGTATTCTGTACTGTCATTAAAACATTGCTTACATCGTCAGGATACCATAGACCCTCACCACCCCCCTTTGGGAATGGAATCTGTAGCATAGTTCTGCAGAACCTCACAACAGTCTCTTTTGACAGTTCTATTACCCTTGTGTTTGTACAACATGAGCTGTAGCCACATTTATTACGTTTTACGACTCTTAACATATACAATCCCAAACCAGTAAAGTCCAACAGATGTGGCCTATGACCCCATAGAACCATAAAGGATTAGGCACAAAAGTTCAGAGTTCATTGATCTGTCCCGGCAGAAGCACAGTCAGTGATTGCCATCTTGTGGGGATAGTAAGCAACAACCCTCATTAGACCTCAAGCGTCACCCACCTCATTATATCTTCCAGCCAGTGATGAAGCATAGTTATGAAGGAGGTGGGGAAAACCTGAGATGGCTGATTAGGGTATAAGACCCCATTTTGTCCAAGAGAGTCATTTTCCTTTGTTAAAATTAGTTTTTGGGTATACAATTCTGTGATTGATGCTGTGTTTCCTTCTAAATACCTTTCTTTTTTTCCTTATTGTTGGAATCAGATAGTCAAGTTGTAAGTTACTTTTTAAGTTTTGTGAGCAATTTTTTTTTGAAACTGTTTTGGTTGTGATTATTATGTATTTGTTTACTGTAAGACTGAGCAACATTTAAATTAATTACCATAAAGTTAGGTCCTGCATGTCCATTTCTTGAAATGTGACTTGGAGAGCAGGGGACTGGTGAGTTTTTTTTCTTTTTTAATGAGCTTAAGTATGTTGTTTAACAGATTACTTCAGTCTGATTCTAATGTTATTTGAAAAGTGGTGGCAGCAGATATTCTTTGGGGTGCTGGAGCTGTCTTGGGGTGTGATTTATGCTTGATTCGCTACCTGAGTAAGAGGTGAGCGCAAGTTGAAATAAATCAGCCACATTACAGTGGCCTGCAGTCACGTGCTGGTGAGTGTGTATGTGACAAATTGGTGGCAGAGCGGTGGGATATTTTTCTTTTTATTGCAGCATTAGTGCTTGGTTTAGATTACACCAGTCTTACAAGAACTAACGCAGTGCTTACTTGACATACGTGCAGTCAGTTTCCCTTCCCTGTTTTTCTTTTCTATCTTTTATTTGGCAAAGGGTGCTGTGTAAGATGGCAGCCCTGTACAAGAAGCAGAGCAAAGAAGCTCACATCACTCTCTGCGAGCAGAGAGGGATCGACCCGGCAGCCAAGACGAAGGTTCTGCTGATCCGTGAGCTCATGGAGCAGGATTTGCAGCAGCCGGACACGGCGTCAGAGAACAAAACTGACAACGCACAGGTCCAATTGACTGAATTTGCTCCCGAAATAATTTCCCCTGAGAACACCCGCAGCGGCAGTTCTCAGGGAGGCATGGACTCTGCTCTGGGCATGGCTTTTCAGCAGCTTGGCGCTTGTGACCCTAATTTGCGCCTACAACTTATTCTGCAATACCAACAAGCAGAGAGAGAGGCTGTGGAATGCCAGGCCGTGTGAGAGGTGGCTGAGCGCCAGGCAGAGAGAGAACAAGAGGCTGCGGAGGGCCAGGCTGAGAGGGACCTCAAGCTACAGCTGGCATGACTTGAAAGGGGTGAGGCTTTGCCACAGCCTCATGCCCAGGATACAAACCCCTTGAAACTCCGAGTAGAAAACTTTCCTGTGATGTAAAAGAATGGGGACTTGGACGTTTTCCTAAGAGGGTTTGAAAAAATCTGCAGACAATATCATCTGTCCAGAGAGCAGTGGGCTTGATATCTGACCCCAGGACTGAGGGGCAAAGCCCTGGAGGTTTTTTCGGACCTCCCACCAGAGAAAGATGGGGACTATGATGCCATAAAGAGAGCTCTGGTCAAGAAATATCACCTCACCCCAGAGGTGTATAGCAAGAAATTTCGGAGCCTGCAGAAGGGTCCCACTGACAGCTACGCAGATTTGGAGATCAGTGGGTGAACGGACTTTCTGTTACAAGTGTTGATGACCTGAAGGATCTAATGGTCAAGGAGCAGCTTCTTCATGTCTGTCCTGTGGATGTGCGGCAATTTGTCTGTGACCGGAAGCCCAAGACGTCCGGTGAAGCGGCCGAACTGGCAGAATCCTATGTCGCCAACAGGATGCCAGAAGCCCGGAAAGTGAGTCCCCCTGGAGGAGAGGTAAGTCTGTTGGAGATCCCTTCCTCCCTCCCCATCGATCATCTGGGCACCCTACTGGTAATCCTCCTGGGGCCCCAAGACCCACATATCCAGTAACTGACCCATGCAAATGCTTCACCTGTTACAAAGTGGGGCATGCTGGTGCCACTTGTCCCGACAAGAAGGAGAGCGCCCCATCTCCTACAAAATCTCCCTGGGCTGGCCCCTCTATCTACCTTGTGGCTGGGGCTGAAGGGAAGAAATAGTGCAATTTACAACCTGTTACCGTGGGCAACAAAGTTACCGTTGGCTTCAAGGACAGTGGTGCAGAAGTGACTGTGGTGCGCCCAGAATTGGTGAACTCTGAGGACATCATTACTGGGAAGACAATGTCCCTGACTGGATTTGGAGGATTCAGCTCTGCTGTCCCCATGGCCCATGTTTATCTGGATTGGGGAGCAGACAGAGGAATGAGTGAAGTGGGGAACTCTTACTCTATCCCAGCAAATGTTTTATTAGGTACAGATTTGGGGGAGATGGAGATTAATTATGTCCCTGTCCCCCCACTGGATGCAACCCCGATATGTGGTTCCCCAAAGGCCCGGTGCACAAATTCAGGGGAACACCCTGATGTGGATGAGACTCTCGGCATTGGTGCACCACTGGACAATGTCCCTCCTGTGGGTAAAGTGAATGTGCATGTTGATAACAGTTTATATGTTGCAGCTATAACTTTCAGTCAGAATGTTTGTCAGCCTCAGTCCTGTGTACCTGCTTCTTTCTCACAGATAGCATCTCCTGCTGAGGAGGGGTCACACGCTGCAGCCAGCACAGAGAGCCCAGCGTCTGCTGCTAACCCCCCCCTCCCCTCTCTGCAAGTGCTGTGCAACCTGATAGCCACAGATTTCAGGCAGCTCTTCTGTCTGATCATAGCCTAGATAAACTAAGGGGGCTGGCAGATAATCCTCCCCCTGAGCCCAGCAATGAGAGAGTGTACTGGGAGCAGGGCAAGCTGTACACAGAGACTGTGGCTGACTCACACCAATCATGGGGATCTGAGAAGCGCCTGGTGGTTCCATACCCATTCAGGGAACAATTATTGAAGATCGCTCATGAGATTCCTTTAGCCTGGCATTTGGGCGTACACAAAACCAAAGCTCGGTTAATTCATAATTTTTAGTGGCCAAATATGGGGACTGACATAGCCAACTACTGTCGTTAATGTATGGTCTGCCAGTGGGTAGTTAAGGAGGGGAATGTGGCCAAGGCTCCATTCATCCCCTTGCCAATTATCGATGAGCCTTTCCAAAAAGTGGCGGTGGATATTATAGGCCCGCTCGCAGTCCCCAGCAGTTCTGGAAAGCGCTTTATTTTGACAGTAGTTGACTATGCCACCCGATATCCAGAGGCGGTGGCCATGTCCTCTATAGGGGCAGACAAGGTGGTTGATGTCATGTTATCTGTGTTTTCATGTGTTGGGTTTCCTCGGAAGATGTTAACTGACCGGGGATTCAGTTTATGTCTGACCTAATGCAGAGCCTCTGCAAGAAAATGCAGGTACTGCACCTGACAGCCGCTCCCTATCACCCACAGACCAATGGGTTGTGTGAGCGTTTTAACGGGACACTAAAGAAGATACTCAAAATGCTAGTGGAGACCCAAGGCCGAGATTGAGAGCGTTATCTGCCCTATCTTCTGTTCGTCTACAGGTAGGTGCCCCCAGGCCTCAACAGGGGTTTCCCCATTTGAACTCCTTTATGGTAGAAGAGTAAGGGGGCCCCCTGGATTTTATTAGAGAGTTCTGGGAGGGTAAGCTGGAGACCCCAGAAGTCTCCATTGCAGAGCATGTCATAAAACTCAGGGACAAGTTGCAGGCACTTAGCGGTGTCGTGCATGACAACATGACGCAAATCCAGGCAAAAACAGAAACTGTGGTATGACCATAATGCCCGGCAACGGACCTATGAAGCAGGGCAGAAGGTTTGGGTACTGGTCCCCATGCTGCAGAACAAATTACAGGCTGCATGGGAAGGCCCCTACCCGGTGCATAAACGTCTCAATGATGTTAACTATGTAGTATCCCTGGATGACAAACGGCAGAAGGTGTCCCATGTCAATATGTTAAAGGCACATCACTCCAGGGAGCCCTGTGTTCTGCCTGTGGGCAGTATGCCTGAGGAGGGGAAGGATGTCCTTGTCGATCTATTGGCCGAAACACAGGACACAGACTCACTTGAGGCTGCACAATTTAACCCTCAGTTAGCCAACACACAGACGTCTGAGCTTCACCAGGTACTGTTGGCCTATCGAGTACCTTTAAAGGTAGACCAGGGAAAACTCAGTTAGCCATCCACCATGTGAACACTGGCACTCCCTCCCCTCCCCCCCATTAGGCAACCTGCTTATCGGGTTTCAGCAGAGGTGAAAGGCAACATGATGGGGCAAATAGAAGAAATGTTGGCCTTAGGGGTCATACAAAAATCTCAGAGTGCCTGGGCCTCACCAGTGGTTCTTGTCCCAAAAAAGGATCGAACAACAAGGTTCTGTGTGGATTATAGGAGATTAAATTCCATCACAGTCTTTGATGCCTATCCAATGCCCAGGATAGATGAGCTGTTAGACCAGCTAGCCGGTGCGTCCTACCTTACCATCATGGATCTGAGCAGGGGAAATTGGCAGATTCCCTTGACAACGGAAGCCCAGGAAAGGTCGGCCTTCATAACCCTATTTGGGCTGTATGAATTTTTAGTTATGCCATTTGGTATAAAAAATTACCCTGCCACATTTCAGCGCCTTGTCAATCAGCTGCTAGAGAGATTTGATGGGTTTGCTGTTGCATATCTGGATGATATAGCCATTTCTAGCAATTCCTGGGAGGAGCACCTTACACATCTTTCCCAAGTCCTAGAGAGGCTCAAATCAGCAGGTCTGACCATTAAAGCCAGGGAAGTGTCAGATAGCCATGGCCGAGGTGCACTATTTTGGACATCGAGTGGGGGGTGGAATACTAAGGCCTGACCACGAAAAGACAGAGGCGATTACAGCCTGGCACACTCCCAAAACTAAAAAACAGGTGATGTCCTTTTTAGGTACAGTTGACTACTATAGGAAGTTTGTGCCAAACTACAATGCCCTGGTGAAGCCCCTAACTGACCTCACCAAGAAAAAACTTCCCCAAATTGTCTCTTGGACCCCCCAATGTGAGCAGTCCTTTGCCGCCCTGAAGGCTGCCTTGGCCAGCTCACCTGTCCTCCAGGCTCCAGACTTCTCACGCAGGTTCGTGGTCCAAACTGACGCCAGCACTTATGGGCTAGGTGCGGTCCTCAGTCAGGTGAATGCAAAGGGGGTGGAGCACCCAGTTCTGAACCTCAGCAGGAAACTCCAGCAAATGGAAGTCTCCTATGCCACAATTGAGAAGGAGTGTTTGGCATTCCTGTGGACTCTAAGTAAACTACAACCCTATCTCTATAGGCGCAACTTTACAGTGGTCACCGACCATAACCCCCTTAGCTGGCTCAACAGAGTGGCTGGCAGGTGAGCCAGTCCCTCACGCCCACTCCAAAAAGGGGGAGGTGTAATGTAGTACACTAGGAATAAATATATTCTGTACTGTCATTAAAACATTGCTTATATCATCAGGATACCATAGATCCTCACCACCCCCCTTTGGGAATGGAATCTGTAGCATAGGTCTGCAGAACCTCACACCAGTCTCTTTTGACAGTTCTATTACCTTCGTGTTTGTACAACATGGGCTGTAGCTACATTTATTACATTTTACGACTCTTAACATATACAATCTCCAACCAGTAAAGTCCAACAGATGTGGCCTATGACCCCATAGAACCATAAAGGATTATGCACAAAAGTTCAGAGTTCATTAATCTGTCCGCAGCAGAAGCACAGTCCGTGATTGCCATCTTGTGGGGATAGTAAGCAACATCCCTCATTAGACATCAAGCGCCACCCACCTCATTATATCTTCCAGCCAGTGATGAAGCATAGTTATGAAGGAGGTGGGGAAAACCTGAGATGGCTGGTTAGGGTATAAGACCCATTGTCCAAGAGTCAGCTCTTTGTACACAGTTTGGGGGCTCAATTCTGGATTGAGCTGTGTTCCATCTCCCTTCTTCCGTGCCCCTCGGATCTGAAAGTCAAGACTTGTAAGTGTAAGGGCTTTCTAAGTTTTCTGCCCTTTTGTTTTATAACTGTTTTATGCGTATGTCATAGTCATTATTATTGTATTTTGTTTATGTAAGCACTGTAACTCGTTTAATATTAAAGTTACCATTAATACTTTAGTTCTTATCGCTGCACGAATCCATTTCCTTGAAGGAGTGTGGTGACCTGGTAAGCATTTTGTTTTCTTTTTTTAAGTGTTCTTAAGTATATCTGTTTGCAATTCCTGCCGTCTGATTCTTTTTGAGTATTGAAGGAAGGTGGTGGCAGCGGATATTTTGTGGTGCTGGAACTGTCTTGGGGTGTGATTTATGCTTGATTCGCAACCTGAGCGAGAGGTGAGCGCAAGTTGAAATAAATCATCCCCATTACAGTGGCCCCCAGTCACGTGCTGGTGAGTGTGTACGTGACAGTGGCACCATTTCTCGTTCATTTAGACCCTGCGGCTGCGATCACAACAGCATCTAAAGTGTTAAGCAGCAGGGTACGGAGTATTCCTGCTACATAAATCCTTAACAGCATCATAACATAAATTTAGGTTATGTCATTAAGGGGTTAATAAGGTTTCAGAGTTTAGGGTCCCTTCTATAGTGTATCCATTAAATTAACCTGTCTTATCAGTCTGCAGGGTGAAGAAATCCCCATCACTGCTGCTGGCAGGTAACACCTACTTCTAATTAAATTTTTTCATCCATGAAGAACCAGATTTTGGTCCAAGAACTAAAGAGAGTGAGGTACTTAAAATTAGCATCGAGGAGTAACCAAGTTCTATATTTACATATAAAGTTCATTTTTTGTGACCATTCCAATTATTCCCTATGCACCTGTAAGGCCATGTGCTGCATAACAGGCTCTGTAAACACTACAATGTTTGAATAGACCATAACTAGTTTTCTTCTCTTATTGTGATTGCTTGTAATTGGTGATGAAAGTACACAATTATTGAGAATGTTAGTGTGTAGTTGTATTTTTGTATTGTTTTGATTTTATTTACAAATATAATTAATTTGGAGGGGAAAATTGCTAAGATTAGATTTTCTTCTGACAGATAGTGCATTAGTTCCACATGGGTGCTGTTACTAACAGTATTGATTGCATAAGGCAATAAGCAACACACAGAGAGTCAAGAACATTTCCTCTCCATATTATTACTCTTTCATTACTTTTAGTGACGGTTTGAAGGAATAAAGCTACCATTTCGTGGAATGCTGTTCATTGTTTCAGTATTTAACAAGAAATGGTAAGAAGTAAGGTAATTAGAATGAACAAAGTGCAGCAGAATCTAATTAAAGAAAATCTTCTACTGCAGGATTTCTGATATTTTCAATTGTTCGACTTTACAGCTTAAAGGCAAAGTCCATTGATCGTGAAATCAGACTTGACAATAACATTCATAGCTCTTAGCTTGGGGGGTTTCCTAGAGTTATCTCCAATTATATTATTATTTCCATTATGTTACATATGACAATATACCTCTGTACAGGACAAATATGTCAAACTTCAGATATTTGTTATTGACCACGGGCTGCTCAATATCTTCTTTGCCTACGGATAGATTTAATTAAATCCTTTTATTGACATATGAAAAAATAAAATAGGCCATAGTTTAAGTTGCTCCATTTTCTACTTTAGTGTTTCCTAGAACTGGCATTAAAGATATAAGCTCATTTAAAACTTAGCTTACATACTGAAGGCTGGTTCTTTCTTGTGTATACAGACCGTGCTGGTTCTGAGTACAACCAACAACTCAGAACCTAATGATGGCACATAGGGTCTGCGGTATTTACTTCTGTGTGTCTCCATAGTAGCTTTATGTGCATGGCTGCTGTGTGTATTAGACTTACAGTTAAAGGAAATATCAGAAAAATGAGCAGCACTTCTTAAAATATATAAAAGTAATGTGTGCACACTTGCAGAATTAGACCAAAATCCCCAAAACATCCAATGAAAAAAAAAATTCAAATCGGTACTATGTTGAAAAAATAAACTGATTTCACCCAGGTGTCAATGGCAACGTTTCAGCTCCTCAACAGAGCTATTTTTAAGCAAACTACATCATTGTGAAATACATTCTTATTCATGTTCAAATCCATCAGTGTTCAACAATATAATTTTATAATAAAGTGAATATACACTACATAAATTCATCAAATCACATAGTGAAACTAAAGTGACTAAGTGCCCAATTAGGATTATTTAGGAAAGTTTAGATATTTACTACTGGCAACTTTTAGAATTTTTGAAAAGTATCAACATGTATATTTTACAGTTGAAATGCATTTGTTCAGTTTATTTTCACTAAGTGATTTGAAAAATGTATGTACTGTATATTCACTTAATTTTATAATTATATTGTTGAGCACTGATGGATTTGAACAAGTATGAAAATTATTATTATTTCACACTGATGTACTTTGCTTTAAAATGACTCCATGGAGGAGCTTTAAAATGGCTCCATGGAGGACATGGGTGAATAAATAGCTCGTTTATTTTTTTATCATGGTGCTGCTTTGAACTTCTTTTTTGTCAGGCTATGTTCACACACTTTTCACACTGCCGAAATTACGGTAATCCATAGTTCTCATAGATAACCATGGATTAAGTCTCCTCTTCGATCGTATTGTACACGCGGGGAGATAAGTGACACGCTTTCGCTTTTGCGCCGTGAGTAATGCGTGTCAGTGGGGCCGGCGGGCTGCTGACCCTCCCCGTGCCTCGGGAATACGCACTGATCAGCACGAGCTCCCAAAACACATGACGTATTTCGGCATGTACTGTACGTGCCGCAATACACCGCGTGCACATAACTTAGACTTGCAGTTCAATTCACATGAAGTGGTAACCATATGGAAGACAGCTAATCCAAAAAAAGTTGCAAGAAAATGTGAATGATTTCCAAAATATGTGCAATTTTAAAACATTAAGGATCTCTGCTACACCAACACTGCTCTGTGTAAACTCACCATACCTCTTTTTTAAAAATAAAGTCAGATTATAAAAAATTCATGAGCATTTTGTAAAATATCACTTCAGCCACATGTGGCCGCATTCATTCTGCCATGCAAGTTTCCTGGGTGCTGCTAGCAAGCTCGCACAACCACTGGTGGGCAAATTGGGGCATGATTGCAGCCACAGGTGATCAAAGCCTCATATGTCCTCATCTTTGGAATGAAGAAAACACATACAATACGGGGGCACCTCCCATCTGATTTTGGATTCGGTCTTTGATTTTAGTTGACAAATACCATTAATGAAGTCAAAAAGAAGATGTGAATAGCCTGTTAATATTCTTTACTAAGTAATCTCATTACTCAACAGCACCACTTTCGCCTTTAAAGAGAACCTGTCACATAGTTTTTGCCCCCCGGCTGAGGACAGAACAAGGTAGTGTCAGGCATGCTGTTTCCAGTGCTGTGTCCCTTATTCTGTAAGATGTTGTAGTTTTCATGTATTTAATGCTCAAAATTGCAGTTTTCAGCCAGAACAGTCATTCGAAGAGTCCTTCAGAGTGTCAGTTTTTTTCAAACCCTGCCCACCTGATGCTAGTCCCGCCCACCTCAACTGACAAACCTATTACTTTGAATAGGTAGAAATATGTGAATAACTGTCAGTGAGAGGATCTAGCCTTTGGTGGGTGGAGCTAACACCTGCTCATGAATAAGATTTGAGGGGTAAATGCTCTAAAACTGCTGCATCTTGCAGAATAAGGGGCACAGTGCTGGGAACAGCAGGTCTGACACTAGTTTGTGCTGCCCTGAGCAAGGGGGCACAACCTATGTGACAGGTTCCCTTTAATGGTATTTTACAGTATATGCCTTAAAATTGTTTAACAGAATTATTAAGAACAATCTGAGCAGTGATGGTAAAGTGATAGGGATATAATCTTTTTTTAATAGGAAATTGTTATTTCTACACAGTTGTGATATGGGTTTTACTCCCCAATGACAATAATTTTAAGAATAAACAGCATAAAAATCAAGAGTAGAAATTTTAATATTGTTGAAAATCCTTTAGGCTGTATAATCTTATATTTGAAAGCAGTTTGTCTGTAATCACACATTTACAGCCCATGTGATGGCCAGGTGATCCATGAAGCTGGAAGCTGTGTCTGTGCAGTGAGCGGTGCAAAATCTCCCCCCGATCCCGATGTTGGTGTGAATATTTGGGATGGGTGATCAGACCATCAGGCACCATGTTTATTATTATTTAATGTATGAGTCATGATTGGGAAGAGTTTATGTACAGTACTTACTAGATATGGTTCTGGACTTTAATCTAGAAAATGTCTATGCCCTCTGTGAGGTTCAGAGTAGTATTTCAGTTGCCGACCTCCTAGTGAGAACCAGGGGGTCCTGGCAGCCCATAACCATTGGGATTGCAGATACATACAGAGGATGGAGGACAAATACCCCAGAGTGAGTAGATATTTACAAAAGGATTAAGTACTGAAACCCCTTAGGGGTTGTAGTTATGTACAGTGAGGGGAGCACAGATACTCCATGAAGAGTGTGGATATAATATATACAGAGTGTGATATAAAATATTTCACAAAAGGGAGTACACCCCTCAAATTTTTATAAATATTGAATTATATCTTTTCATGGGACAACACTGAAGATATGCCGCTTTGATACAATGTAAATTAGTCAGAGTACAGTTTGTATAACAGTATAAATTTGGAGTTCCCACAAAATAGCTCGTACATCCATCAATGTCTAAACCACTGGCAAAAAAATGAGTAAACCCCTAAGAGAAAAGGGGAAAAATTTTGCCCAGGGGTGGAAATTTTTCCCCTCCCTTTGGGTGTCATTTGTTATTTTTTTACAAGATCTCGGGAAAGAAAGGGGTTTCAGGTGTTTTTAAAATTTTGGGTTTTAAATTTCCTCTCATACTCCCCTCCTACTGGCCCAATTGGAAAGGTTCGGACATGGCACCTTCATGACAAAGAACACCGAGGATCAAAAAAAAGAATTGTTGCTCAAACAAAAAAGAAAGTCAAAGGTGTATAAAAAGGTTGTAAACCCCCCCGGCCGAGCGCCAACACTAGGCAGCAGGTTTAACAAACAATTTTCCACTTAAAAACATTTTTTAGCCAGGGTTCGATGTATGATCCCTTCCCCAGCATTGCTGCAGGGGGAAAAAATTTGGGGGTTAAAGGCTGTCAATGTTTGGGCCCCCATATCCCCGCACACTGCACCCAAGGGACTCCCTTGCCGTTTGGGTTAAGAGTAAACCTTCTTCTAAAGATGGTGAAAAAGAAAGCCCGAAAACAGTTTGCTAAGAAAAAGCCCCCCCCCAAAAAGGACATGTATTACTTGGAACCAGGGTCTTGTGGTATAAATGAACCAAGAAAAAATTTTAAATTTGGGGTTAAGGGGGCAGCAACCAGGTGGGGGAAATTTACAAAGACAAGTGGTTTTGAAAAAAGCCCAAGCATGAGTGCTGCGGCTTTGGGGAGCAACAGTTCATTGGGGAAACCTTTTAATGCCACCTTTAAACTGTGACATACCAAAAGGGTACAAGCCACGATCACCTCCCTTGTTGCCCCCACGCTTGCAAAAGGGAAAATGAGGGAAAAAGGTGCTGGTTTGCCCCAAAAATACTCCAAATTAAAACCCTATTGATTCCCTGTGACACATCCGAAAACAGAAGATCCCTAACTTTCCAAACCCAAGCCCCCGTTTGAATTTCGAGGGGAGTTTGAGGGTAATTGGGGGGTTAAAAATTACGTGATTCCTTTTTGAAACCTTTAAATAATCCAAATAATTTTAAAAAAAAATTAAAAAAGAAAAAACCCAAAAAAAAAAAGAAAAATTAAAGGCCCATTGAAGATAAAAAAGGGTTTTCGGAATTTTGGTTTTTTCCCCACCTTGAATGGGGTTTTCCCCTTAAGAGGGTTGGGGACCCGGGCATTTGAGAAATACGGGCCGGGGGGGGGGGGGAAGGGGAATAAGTTGGACCATTTGGGCTCCGGGCCCGGTGGCCACCCAAAATTTCCTTCCCAAAAAAACTGGGTTTTCCCTTCACTTTCCCCCTTCTAATTATAGATTATTCAAATAAACTTTTTCCAATTTTAGCCTTTTTGGGGGCTAAAAATTTTACTTGTGGAAGAACCACCTTATACAGTTAAGGATTATCCCTAGGTTTATTTTTAAAAACCCCCAACCTAAATTTCCCTTTTTAAATCTCTTTCCACCTAATATTTAAAGTTTTTTTGTATTTAGTTTGCGGGTTGTTTTTTTTTAAGATTTATTAAATTTTTTACTAGTACTTTTTACCAAAAGTTTTAAGAAAAATTCTTGCCATATAAAGGGCTATCCCAGGGCCCTTTCCCAAGGTTAAATTTGTATTCCCTTTGGGGGAAGTGGAAGGTAAAAGGGTAAATTCTCCTGAATCCCCCCTCTCGCCCCCCGCCCCGGGCAACCCCCAACCCGGTTTTAACAGTTTTTTAGCCGGACACCTTTGGGGGCTTTTAAACCTTTTTCATCCCAATGCCCTGTAAAAAAATACTTTTCAAGCTATAAAAACAAAAAATTATGAAGGGAAAAACTAAAATTAAAAATAATAGTCATAAAATTACCAAAAAAAATCTTCTACAGGGGAAAACCCCGGAGTCCCAAAATTTAAAAATTTACCCAATTAATTTTTTCCCTTTCTTCCTAAATCCAAAAGGGGTTTTTGTGAATCCATAACAACATAAAACCCCAACAAAAAGGGGTTTTGGGGAAAAAAAAACCCAAACATGGGGGGATTTAAATTTTAAATTAATGAAATAAAAATCACAAACCAAAAAGGGGGAATTTAAAATAGTTTCCCAACCCCAAAGGGGGCATTTTTTATTAATTCGGGGGAAGACCTATGGCAAAATACAGGGAAAAATTTTTGGGGATTTTTAATTTTATTATAAGGAAACAGTTTCAAAACATAGTAAGACAACATTTTTTAAAATTATATTCCTTTTGGTTAATTAAAGTTGGGCCAAAACAAGAAGGGGGGGCCCAGGGGTGAACCCCCCCAAAGGGCCAAATTTTTCTGTTATGGGAACCGGAACTGTCTGAAATTTTGGACCCGGAAGGGGGAGGGGGGGGGGGGGGATTTTATTTCCTCAGAAAAACTTCCAAAAAATTAAAGGGTTTTTGGGGGTTATTTTGTTTATGTTAAAACAACTGGAAAGGCAATCACTTTAAAAAAATAAAATTTCTTCAACGGAAACATAACCAACGGGGGGAAATTTGGGGGCCAAATGGGGGTTTTCCCATCAACCGGGGATATCCCTTTTGCAATGGGGGAAAATTTCTGGGGAACCTGTCCTATCTTTCCCAAAGGGTTCCCAATTTTTACGGGGCCTTTTTTTTAAGAAAGTTGGAGTCCAATCCCCATTGGGGTCGGGAAAGGGATACTGATTAAAAACAAAATTTTTTAAAATTTTAAGTAAGGGCAAAATTTTTTATCCCATACATTCCCCGGCCCTTTTTTTAAAAAATTTGGATGCTTTTCCCGGGGAAAGATTTGAGGAAGGGGATCTAATGGAAACAAAGGGTCATGGTAGGCGGGATTTAGAAAACCCTAGTTACAATAAAGGGAACCCAAATTAGAAAGGGGTTGAGTTTATAAAAAATATATAAAATAAAATTAAAATAAAAAAATTTTATTATATAAAAATATTTTAAAAAGGTCAAGGGGATAAAAAATAATATTTTATATATACAAAAAACACCCCTAAACAAAAACGCAGCAAAACAAAAAAAAGTAAAGTTTTAAAAAAGAACTTCTTCTTAAAAAACCCCGGAAGTTTTATTATCGAGGATTTTTTGGGTTTACCAACTTTTTGCGAAAAAAATTGCTGAAAACCCCAACCTTCCCCGACTTTCAACAAAGACCTAAAAGGCAGTTTTGGGTTTCCCGCACAAACTTTTAAAACAAACGCTATATTTCCCCTTTTGGTCCTTTCCGCCCTTTTGGAAGCACCAGCTACTAAATACAACTGCCCCTGTTTAAAAAAGCTGTGTAAAAGGGGGTGGAGTGCAAAAAACCCAAAGATGGAGGCAGCCCTCCCCCCTATTTTTTAAAATACAAAACACACAATTTTTGGGTTTTTCCGAAACCCTTTAAAAAAAACTTTGTTTTGGGGGGTGAAAGACTGTGATGGCTGTAATCAAAAATTACAATAACAATAAAAACAGCACACAAAAACAGAAAAAACTTTTGAAAAAAATTTTTCTGCTTTAAAAAAAAAAAAGTTTTATGGGGTTTCCCGGTTGTTCACCCCTTTTCGAAAAATTTGTTTAAAAACCCCCCCTTCCCGACTATTAAACGAAAACCTCAAGGGCAGGGGGGTTCCCTTACCCAAACTTTTAAAACACTAAAGCTATTTTTTCCCTTTGGTCCCTGTTTATTTGGGGTTTTTGTAAATAATTATATATATTTTTATTTATATATAAATATATCTTTATTTTATAATATATATAAAATAAAATTTTTTTTTTTTTTTAAATATAAATATATAAAATATATATAATATAAATTTTGGGTAAGGCCGCGGGGGGGGGAAAGGGTTCGCGAGGGAAAGGTGTATATCCCAGCCAGGTTCGGGCGAAATGCCGGGAAAAGGGAGAAAAGATACATGCCCCCCAAAAAAAACCCCTTGGGTTTGGATGAAAGGCCATTGTAAAAAGGTGCCCGGAATACAGACGTCCGACATACATTTAATTTTTTCGTTAGAAAACGGCTACCAAGCCCCTCCCGGTTTTCGGGGCCTTTCAGGGGGAGTAACCAAGGGAGCATTTGGGGGGGCCTTACCCCCAGGCTGCCACCCCCGGGTTTTCCCGGGGTAAAATAAGGTCACCGGTAACTGATTTGCCCCGGCTGCATCCCCCTTTTTCAAACCTTCTGGCGGGAGACATTCCCCCACTGGGGGGGAACCCAGTGTCTGCTAAAACCGTCCCCCCCCAAAAAAGGTTCTTTTATTGGGGGAACTCACCTGTGTATAGTAAGCGCTCAAACGAGCAGAGTTTTGTTTATTTTTAAATTATGTTTCCCGGGTGCATTATTCCGCCATACGTTTTTTTTTCTCCCTGGTAAAATAAACACAAGAAAAAAGACACCTTTTTAAACCCCATATATTTTGCCTCTGCCCTCATCCTGAAGGCCCTTGTGAGTGACCCCAAGAGCTGTGCAAGCTCACATAGGGTGGAGGTTTTAAAAGGGGGCATTCTAAAGAGACGCTTCTTTTAAAAGAGCAGGCAAACGTGGTCCCAGTTTAAAGTTTTGGGGGATTAAAGCAGCAACGTGCGGGCAAGCAAGACATCCAAAAAGGGACAACCCGGGGAAAAACATTTTGGGGGAAATTCAGGCAAATACAAACCCTTCCAGCTGAGGGGCGGCAATTCACAAAAGGCCCACGAGGAGCCCGAATGGGGCCCAGGCAGAAACCAATCGCCTGTTGTTTTAAAACGCACCAGGGGGGGGCCGGGTGAAAAAACAAACAGGTAAACCTGGCCCCTTCACAAAAAGTTTCCCACCCCTGACTCCCAAGGGCCAAAGGCGTCAGCAGGTGGGATTCCAAACCTCCCGTAAAGGCAGTGATCCCAGCCCTTTGCGAAAGAGGGCCCCCCAGACGATGTTATTGAAGTTCAACCTGGGAAACCCTTTCGAGAGGATCGCTGAGAGAAGCGGGCTCCAAGGGAAGGGAATTTGGGCTAAAGTCCTGGCCCCCTTTCTAACCGGGGGAACCACAAAAGGCCATTTCCCGACCTAGGGGGGGAGAAGCCCAAGGACTCCCACCGCGGGGCGGGAAAGGGGAGATTTAGCAAAAATTTTGGGGTTACTCGGGGGCCCCCGGGCCCAAAGGGGTCTACACCTGGAATTTCAAATCCAAAAAAGGGCCACCACGACCCCAAAATTTGTATAAACCCTACCATCTAAACCACAAAGGGGCGGGAAACCCGGAGATCTTTCACCTCCCCAGGTTGTCGAGAGGGTTTGTTTGTGATCTTTTTGTACGTCCCCTTAAACCGGGGTGGGGTCCAGCGCTGTTTTTGGGAGGTCCCCGGGACCCCAAAAGCCCCTGGACAGCTCGTCTCCGTGGGGGGAATGTTAACAGCCCACTAAAGAGTTTCTCCTGGGTTTTGCATCCATCTACGCCAGAAAGGGGGGTAAGACGTCAAATTCCCAAAAAGGGGGGAGAGTAAGGCCCCCAAATGGGGGGGGGTAAAAGGTTGGTTTGAAAAGGGGGAAAGGGGGTTGGCCCCCCCCAAAATAAACCCTTTAAACCCCGGGACTCAGGGCCCCTTTGGGTCTGTTGGCGTGCGATGGACTGGGGCCCTGTCGCTGCACGATGTCCAAAAAGGGGACCCCAGGGGAACCTGGGGGGAAATTAAAAGGGTGAAAATGTCTTTTTTTTGGGAAAGGGGCCCCGTCCTAAAACCTCACATTTTGAACGGTGGTGACCGGGGGAAAGGGGGTCCCGGCCCTTTAATAAAAGGGAGGCTCCATTCAAGCACTCAGGGGAACTCCGGAAGTTTGGTGACCCTGGTAAAAGGCCAAGTTTGGTTTGGGGGTTTCAGGCCAACCCCGGGACCCCCGCTGAATAGGGGGGCTTTATCCATGGGACCTAGAACTACCCAACTGCCAGACTCGCCCTAGAGACTCCCGGGCGGCCCCCGCACAAAATGTGGTGGCTGTGGGTTTGCGGGGCCACCCAAAAATTGCTGCCCAAACAGGCTTTGATTTTCCCTTTGGTTCGGGGATTTGTGGGGGGAATAAAAGAGGTGAAAGGGGTAAAATTTTAATGTACGGGTGATGGGGTCCCCACGGGGAGCCCGGAGACCCCGAGGGGGTTTCCGTTGTTTTTTCCGGGCCGGGAACCCAGGGGAAAAAACCCCTCTAGTCATTCGCCTCCTTGCCAATATCCAAAGGGAATTTTGGTACGTAGCAACGGAGGGGCCCCCAAACCCTAGAACCCCCCGCTTGGGGGAAAGCGTAGAATATAAAAGGGAAACCCAGGTCCCCAAAGGCAAAAAAATTTGGTGTGTACCCTCATTTTTGGGGGTCAACAACAATATTTTTAATACCGGGGAAAAAAAGACCACAACCGGGGTTGGGGGAAAGAAATTTGGTGGCCCCAAGTCACATGCCCGCCGGGTGTTGGGGGCCAAGCCCACCCCCCATGTGCGGGGGGTTTATTTTAGGGTGGAAAAAACCCGGGGAAAAAAGGGTAGAGCGAAATTTCTACGGCCGGGGGAAATTTATAGGGAAAAAATTAAATTTTCCCTGCCAGTCTTGCCCAGAGTGCCAAAAAAATGCCCCTGGGCCCTTTTTTTTGGAGCCCCTAATCCCCCCCCGCCAATAATAGAGGTCCCCCTTTTTAGAGGATCGCCCCTGGAAACCCGGCAGGGCCGGGTCCCAAAGTCCTGCCCGAGGAACATTTAGGATACTTTTGGCCTTTTACTAACGCCACCCCGAAAATCCCGAGACCCCATTCCCCCTTTTGGGGAAAAAAACCTCCCCCAAAGGGATTGCCCCAAGGGGGTTTTTCCAAATGTTTACCCGCACGGTATCCCCGAAGGAGATACGACGACCAGGGTTAAACCCCCCTTCCCTTTTTTAAGGTACCAAAGAAAAATCTTCCGCCTTCCCCCAATATTTAAACCCCTCTCCGTAAAAATCGGGATATCATCCCCCGACCGGTGTTTTGGTTTTGGGGGAGGGGTTTAATAAGACCCTAAAAGTCAAACTTTAAAAAGGGGGTGGATAAAGGGTGGGAGAGACTGGGACTGCCCACAAACCCCACCCCATGTTCTCAAAACTTGGGGGTACCGCAAGCGTCCACCGGGTTCCTTTTCCTTTCAAACTTCTCTATGGTAGACAAAACCCCGGGGGACTCCTGGGCATTGCCAAGGAGACCCGGGGGGCAAAGGGAAAAAACCCCCTAAATGGGGCTTTATTGAACATTTGGCCGAGATGCAAAGGGTAAAACGAGCAGGCACCCGCCTATGGGGGGGCTTTAGAACCTACAGCCCGGGCCCCAAAAACCCAGGGCAAAAAGGGGTATATAAAAAGGGGGCCGGGAAGGGTCAGATGGGGTTTAGCCCGGGGAAATTGGGGCTTTTTACTTGTCCCCCCGGGCGGAAAGCGGTTTTTGGCAAAGTGGCAGGGCCCCTTGAGATCAAAAAAGCCGGGGCATTTAGGTCAACTATAAAAGGGGTTCCAGCCTGGAAAAAGGGGAAACCTTATCAGATAAAAACACATCAACCTAATTTTGCCCTGGAAAGGGCCCGGGAAAAATTTACGGGGGTAAGAGAGCAAAGGGGGGCCCCCAAAAGGGGATTTTCCCCCCTCGTTTTCTCCGAGTCCCCCGTCCCGAACACAGTGGCAAAGGGAAAAAGGGAATTTCCCAAAAAAGGAACCCCCGGGGAGGGGCTTTTCATATCTAGCCCGGTCGCACGAAGGTCCAAATTAACCTGGGCGTCATCAAGAAACCCGGGAAAAAGGGCGGTTTAGGCCCCCTATAGGGTTTCCCGAAGCCCAAAAGGGAAGCAATTTTCCCAGGGGTTAAGAAAGATGCTTTGGGGCTTTTGGGGGCCATAGAAAAATCCCCCAAATTTGGGTGGTCCCCGGGCCCCCTTTGTGCCCCATTTCCCCCAAAACCCGATGGGGGGGGGTTACTTTCTGCAACGATTTTTTGTAAACTAAACGAACCTCAAAAAATTTTATGCCTACCTGGGTGCCCCCGGGGCCCAAAGAAATTTGGGTTTTAGGGGGTTTTTGGACCCGCGGGTACATTAGTACTTAGACCTGAAACCCAAAGGGGTAATGGCAGGGGCCCCCCTCACAAAAGGGAAGGGCCAGGGAAAAAAAAACGACCTTTTTCCCCCCCCAAAATGGCCCCCTTTCCAAATAAAGTGGCCTTCCCCTTTTGGGCCCACATTGGGCTCCCGGGCCCCATTCCCCGGGGTGAAAGGACAACATCCTAAAAAGTCCCCTAGAAAAAAATCAGCAGGGATATTTGGATGACGTGGGGAAAACTTTTTCATTGGGGGTTGGGAAATCCCCCCTGACCAAGGGGGTTGCAAAACTTCTTTAAATCCATAAGGGCAGCAGGTCTGGGCCGCCCAAACCCCAACAAGGGGTGGCCCTAGGGCCCAAAAGGAGGCCCGCTATCAGGTTTCGGGCAAAGGGAGGGAGACATTTAAGCCCCAAAAGGACAAACCCGGGGGGCAAAATTTGAAATTGGCCCAACCGATTTTCCCCCCAAAAAGCAGGGGGGGGCCTTCTTAATTAAACGCGGGGTTTCTATAGGAGGTTCGTACCCAACTTTGGGCCCCCATAACGGGCCCCCCTTACGGGCCCCACAAAAGGGACAAAGTCCACTTTGGCAAGGGGGAAAACCCGGAGGCTGAACAAGCCCCTTCCCAAAGGGTAAAAAGGGGGTACCTCAAGAGACCCGTGCTCATGGCCCCCCAAACTTTCAAAAAATTTATTGTTTTAGGGGGGAGACGCTTCTGAGGGAAGGGTTAGGGGGGTGCCTATCACAAAATGGGTTGGGGGGGGAGAAGAACCCCGGGTTTTGGGTTTTTCCCTCAGCAGGAAGCTGTCAGCGGGGGAGAAAAACTACGGCCCCTAGTTTGGGGAAAAAGAATGCCTGGCCCTTAAGGGGGGGGCCATCGATTTACGCGTTAAATACTTTATAGGTAGACCTTTAGGGGTCTCGGCCCGAAACCCTTCCCCTTTAAAAATGGATGGCACAGAACCCAAAAGGGGAAAAACGCAAGGGGGACCCGGTGGGTTTCCCGGCTCACAGGGCATTAATTTTCTGTAGAACATCGCCCCCCCGGGCACAAAAGGCCAACGCAAAGGGATTTTTCAAAGGGGACACCTTTTATTTGGGCCCCAAAAATTTCTCCCGCCCACAGGGGCTGGGCAAGGGGGGGAAAATGTTTAAAGGGCCCCAGCTGGGAAGGTCCCCCCGAATGAGTGTTTTATCCCAGCCCCCGGGTTTTAGGGTATGCCAAAAGAGCAAAGGGGTACCTTTCCACCAAGGAAAAAAGCCCCTTTGGGGTGAAAGGCCCCTTTTTAAAAAAGGTGTCGGCAGTACAGACTGTAACATACAATTTTAAATTGTCTGTTAAATATGGCACCAGGCCATTTTCCCCGGGTTTGGCCCCTTTTTATTTGGGGTAAGCATAGACAGGGTGGGGGGCTTACTCCCCCTTGGGGCCCCCTCCCGGGGTTTTTCCCGGTGGGAAAAAAAGGTCAGCAGGTAAGCTGACTGTGCGGGCGCATCTCCAGGGCTTTCCTTCCCGGGCTTTGGGACAAATTTACACTGGGGGGAAGCCAAAGGGTTTTCCCCAAAAAAACCCTCTTCCCCAAAGGGGGCTAGGGGGAGGGAACTACACCGGGGGGGTAGTAAGCGCTCAAGAGGGAGGGGTTTTTTTTTAAAGGGTTTAAAAATGTTTTGGGTTGCATGGGATTGCCCCTACGTTTTTTTTCTGCGGGGAAATAAAAACAAAGGGGAAGCAAGACATCGTTTGAACCAGATATCTGCCTCTGTCTCATGCCTGAAGGACTTGTGATTTGATCCCAGAGCTGTGAAAGCTCACAATATATATGTGGGTGTGTTGAATGCACATTACATTATTTTAAATGTGTAACATTTACACACACTTAAATATATAGAAACACATGCATATATATTTATACACACGTGCATAGATACAATCACAGATTCATATATATATATATATATATATATAATATATAATTATATATATAAAATAAAATACATACATACATACATATATACACACACACATAGACACCTATAATACACCTATATACATACAGAGGCATAAATACATGCACATATATATAAAAAAGTCATACACATCCGCCCATGTATACGCACTTGTGCACATAAATCTGTAAATCTGTATACATACAAGCCCATGTGTTCACACAGATGTGCACTCGTGCCCGTGTGCGGACATGTGCATATGAGCCCACGTGCATTCACAAGCCCATGTGCATGAGCACACAGCAGCCCATGCGCGCGTGCACACACACCAGCCCATGTGCACAAACACTCACCAGCCCATGTGCACACACACACACTTTCTCCACTTATCTCTCAGTACACACTATCCCTGGTTGCTGACAATGTACTGACCCATTCCTTGTAGGGGGCGGGGCTGCGGCGGAGCTTCCACCCGACCTCTACTTCTTCTCTAGCAAGCCTTTCTTGAGCAAGCCGCTCCTCAACTCTGACAGGATCCCTCTGGGCTCCACAATCATGACTGCCTGCTCCCTATTGCTGTGAGCTGTAGAAACTAGGGCATGCTGAGATCACAGCAGGGAGGGAACTAGCTGAAGAGTTTCAGACGGGAGACTCCATACTCCCTATACACAAATACTTTTATGGCGACCTGGGTGGAGTGTTTTCTTTTTACAGATTCAATCCCCTTCCTCTCTCACATCAGGTGGTACAGGAGGTACATTGATTATCTGCTTCTAATATAGGAGAGGAATGAATTGCATGCTGTGGATTTTGTCAATTACATCAATCAAAATTCTATGAATTTGAAATTTACTTTTGTTTATGACTTGACCACTTCATTTTTTGGATGTCACTTTGGTGGGTAATACGGAAACTGGGTCGAAGGTCCTATGTTACAGAAAGTTTACAGCTCGTAGCTGTACATTACAATTACAAACTATTGCGAATGGACCATTTGGCGAGTTAGTCAGGACTATAGTCTCCAAAAAATTGGGAATCTCGTAAGAGAACAAAGTGACTTTTGATCACTATATATACTATTTTGCCATAGGCAAACTTAAACTCTATCAGTTCTCTATCTGTAAAACACTAAAATAAGTTACGTTTTAGTGTTTTACAGATAGAGAACTGATAGAGTTTAAGTTTGCCTATGGCAAAATAGTAAATATATATATATATATTAGTCAGGACTAAGAGCAATTGTTTAGACCCTTCCAGTTAGCAGTATTTTTAAAAAGAGGCTTGCAATAGACTTCAGGAAAGAGCCTATCCCCTAAAATCTTTGATATGGTCAAAAGCAAGGTGACTACCATAAAAAGACCACAACTTCTTCAAATGAAATAAAAGAAACAAATGTAGCAAAATCAGAATAGCCAACAGATAACTTTTTGTACTATGTATAGTTTACAATATTCTCAATTTGTTTCTATTATTAAAAAACACTTACCTTTACTCTTTGTTACTAAATAGCTCCAGGACCTTTTGCAAACTGGTTTGAGGTTTGTGTCTCGTAAGGCATAAACTGCAGGGTCTCTGTTATCCCCAAACCTACTTACTACCAAATCAGAGAAAGAGGGTGCTTAGCTCAATACCAAGGGTTTCTTTAAATGCGGCCACAAATTCTGTACAGCATGCCAGCATGTGACAAATGCTTCCAATTTTTCCTCAGCATATGATGGAAAAAGCTATCAAATACAAACTTTCATAAATTGCAACACCAAATTTGTGATATATCTTATTTCTTGCAATGACTGCAACCTACACTATGTAGATTGCACTACAGGTCCCCTCATGATTCGTATTAGGAGGCAGTGTCATGTCATTTTCGTGATGTCCAGCAGGGTGACGTAAGAGCCCTGTCTATCATGGGAATAGAGAAAGTTCATGAATCAGAGGTGGTAATTTAAATATTAAAACTCACCAGAAGGGAGTCAAAATGGAACTTTGATCTGGGCACCAGAATCCCAACGGGTCTCAACATTAAACAAGATATAACTTGCCAACTTTCATTTTTTATGTTTTTCTCTCAACATCATATAACTAATATTTACATAGTCACTTTTTTACTACTATTTTTTCTGTAATGTCCCTGAGTATTTCAGGATCGTAATTTGTTTGAGTTCTTTATGTTCATAGGTTGTTGTTTCAGTGTACTTGAGTGGTTAGTAGCAGTCATGTGCTCCCACCCAGGTGTGTTCTTAACGAGTGTCTCCACAGATCAGCTCCATGCTACATTTAACGACACAACTTGTTCGAAATGCATCTGCGGGATGCTGAACATACTACCATGTTGTGAGCGCTACTATTTCTGTTTGGTTCATTTTTCACCTCATACGTTTGGATTTTTAACTCTATATCAATAAAGAGGAATTGGCTTCTACATGTTGTCTCTGTTGGATCAGGAGCTGATTGTGCTCTGCATTTTCTGTCCTTTTGCTTCAAGCTGTGCTCAACTTCGTGGTCTGCATTGGACGTTTGTGGTGAGCTGATCAAACTTCATTTTCTTTCTGTGAACATTTAAAGGTACTTTAGGTAATTTTTAGTAGTGATGCGTGGTGCTTCCTGAGAATGGTATGTCCATGTGTCTTTAGTCCATTTTAATACACATAGGTAGCTGGAGATTGCCGATATACAGCAGTCCGCACACCTGCGTGCAATGTTTCGAAGGGCAGGGCCTTCTTTCTCAAGCTTCAGATATAATTTAGATAAAATTTTAGATAATTTGTAATAGTTGCTGAAATAAATGTGAATTCTTCAGACAAAGCTGAAACGTATCAGCCCACGCTATGTACATTTTACCGTCTGTCAGTGACAAGAATATTTAATAAAGTATTGGCTTATTTACTTAGCAGGATTGCAGTCACTCTGTTTGCAGAGCTGCTTTGAAAGTGAATGTTATATAGTTTTTGCATCCTGTAAATAAAGCATATTTGTAGAAAATATTATTTCATACTGCAATTATTATGGACAAGCATTGTTCACGGAGTGTCAAGGCAATACTTTATACTTGACTCCATGTACCGTCAACAATATTATAAACAGAAGGTGAAATAAGTACTGAATACGCCACCGGTTTTCAAAAGTGCTATTGACTCATCCAAACTACACAGGCAAATAAATCAAACTATAGATGTCCAAAAATTAAGTTATGTGAAATAATGAGAAATGACACAGGGAAAAGTATTGAACACGCTTAAATGAAATTTATTTAATACATTGTACAAAAGCCTTTGTTGGTGATGACAGCTTTAAGACACCTCTTGTATGGAAAAACTAGGTGCATGCATTGCTCAAGTGTGATTTTGGCCCCTTCTTTCACACAATCTTCGAATCCTGAAGGTTCCATGAGCTCCTTCTACGAACTCTGAGCTTTAGTTCCTTCCATAGATTTTCTATTGGATTCAGGTCAGGTGATTGGTTGATCATTCTAGCAGCTTTATTTTCTATCTCTGAAACCAACTGAGAGATTCCTTGGCTGTGTGTTTGGGATCATTGTCTTGCTGAAATGTCCACCCTTGTTTCATTTCCATCATCCTGGTAGATGACAGCAGATTTTTATCAAGTATGTCTTGGTACATTTTTTTTCATTCATCCTTCCTTCAATTATGTGTAGTTTTCAGTGCCGTACGCTGATAAACAGCCTTACACCATGATGTTCCCACTTCCAAATTTCACTAATGGTATGGTGTTTTTGGGGTGATATGCAATACCTTTTAGCCTTCAAACATGGAGCAACATGTATGAACAGAGCTGCATCAGAAGTCTGGCGTCTTTCAGCCTGAGAACTATCACAGCCCCGTTTGCTATATTTTTTACCAGGCGCACTCCAATATCAGGCGCATTACAGAGCGCCCACAGCACTTTGTAATGCGCCTGAGATCGGGATATGTGCTGGAGGCATATCACACTACAACCGTATGAATCTACATATTTATAGCTTCAGTACGGCAAATCCAGGTGCATTACTGCTAGAACAGGCAAACCCCTTTTAAAGTGGTTTACCTGAGCCTGAATTGTCAGTTTTGCACTAGAATTCTCCTGATTTATGACCCGCAGTAGACCAGGTTCATAGATTCAAGCGCATTCTACATTACTATTGTGCCCAGTAAAATTGGTTTTTGGGCACCAAAAATCATACATGTCGCTCATGGGGTGTATTATGGCATTCAAAGAGTTAAATTTTGGTCTCATATGACCAGATTATATTCTACCAATATTTCAGAGGGTTGTATAACTGTTGTTGAGTAAACTTTTAACTTGCTTGAACATGTTTTTTGTTTAGCAATGGAGTCTTGCGTGGTGAGCGTGCATATAGGCCGCATGTTGGGCCACGGGTGCACCCGTGTCTTCTCTCCCCGCACACTTCTGAGGACAGATGGCACCATGGTCCGCATGCTGGGTTGAGGGCATGCTCGTTCTGCCGGCAGGTACTCACTTAGCCGGCCTTCTGCTTGTCCGCACTCCTCTGCTGGCTCTCTGAGATTTACCTGTCACCTATCCTGACCTTTCTGCCTGTCCCTGACTACGAGCCAGCTTTACGATTCTGTACCTCGCCTCACTTCAGCCACCACTGCAGGCAAGTCGCATCAGGGGTAGAGACCTGGGGGTTCGCTTGCCACAGCAAGTCCAACTCACTTTGCGTGGGCTCTGGGGAAAACCAGCAGCCCCTAAGAATCCACTACCTGGTGCGGCTTACACCATCTCCTGCAGCGGTACAGCGGATCCACTATTCCAGCCATTACATAGGTCATGGAGGTTGAATGCATTAAATATTGTTTTCTTTGACACAATTGCACCTGCTAATTCCAGGTCTTTCTATAGCTCTCCACAGGTGTTCCTTGGCTCTTGGAAAACTCTTGATAATTCTTTTCACTCCTCTGTCTGAAACCTTGCAGGGAGCAACTGGTCGTGGCCGGTTTATGATGAAATTATGTTCTTTCCATTTTTGTGGAAGAAATTCTTCCATAACCAATGCCATCAGTATGTTTTGCAACAATAAGGCTGCAAGGGTCTTGACTGCAATGGTTTTACCCATCATGAGATGTTTCTTGTGTGACATCAGCTGATATTATTTTTCACTAAGTGGCAACATTGATTTCCAATTACTGATAGTGTCATGACTTTCCATGGCTTTTTGCACCTCTCTTCTTCATGTGTTTAATATTTGTTTTTTGTGTCAATTCTCTGAATTACACGTAACTTAATTTATGGACATCTATGGATTTATTTCTTTGCCTGTGTGTATTGGATGGGTTGTTACTGACATCTGGTAAAATTCCATGTCAATAGCACCTTTAGAAATATATTAAATAATAATTATCTTTATTTATATAGCGCCAACATATTCCATAACGCTTTACAATTTAAAAGGTATAATACAGACCAAAAAAAAAAAGACAAGCATTACATAGTAAAAAGCTACTTTCAGATTAGACACAAGGGGCGACATGTATGATTGGGAGTTGCGCCTGTTTTCTGGCGAAAACTGCGCTTCACTGTTCCGAATCCCCTGTCGGACGCAGGGATGTTAGGCGCAAGCTTCGCCACTTTCGGCTGCGCCTAACACGTGCAATGGGCGTTCTGGCACGGGACGCGGCGCTTTCGAATACTCCGAGGCATGCATGAATGCCAGTCGGCAAAGTGAGGTGCATTGCAGCTCCGACAGGCAGGCCTAGTTGAATGTGGTCTACCTGAGTCGGATGAGGCGAAGTAAAGCGAGAAAGTAATTGAATGGGGAAAAATGTGATCTAGGTAGACTGTTGAAACAGTAAACTAATAAAAAAGAGTTGTCTCTAAAATTATTTCATTAATAAAGATAAATATCAAAGTTGTCTAAAAACGACTGAATGTATAGAAAAAGTTGATCATTTAAAATTAGAGGAAAAATATGTAAGATCGCAAAAGAAATCCATCTCAGCTCTCAGCTCCGTGAGGCATGGAGTATGATTCCAAAAATCGTTTTTATTAGGTGTAAAAGATTATCTAAAAAATTCCTGATGTAGCGCCGGTGACGGCGACTAACGCGTTGTTAGGGATTTGAGTGATGTATTTTTTTAGAAGGTTTTAGCTGTTTTACAGAGAATGTCTTACACTTAATAAAAATTATTTATTTACTAATACTCCATGCTGCACGGTGCTGAGATTTCAGTGCCCCGATCTCTCCATAGACTACAATGGGACAAAGTAGCTCGCGCTCTGATTGGCCGGGATAGCCAAGCCCCCGCTAGCTCAACCAATCAGCTCTTTTCTGCCTTTTTTACTGTATTTTGAACTGTCCCGCTTTTTAATTTGATTGGTTAATACTACTCCATAGGTTATAATGGGTCACTGTCGCTCCTATTCTGATTGGCTGGTTAATGCCGACCAATGAGAAACGCTGACAGAATTTGAATTACTGTATTTCCCGGCAATTTCCAATATCCCAATTCCTGATGTTGCACCGTTATTGATTTTTTGTTAGTGATTTTATTTATGTATTTTTTTAGAAGGTTTGAGCTCTTTTTCAGATAATGTTTTACACCTAATAAAAATGTTTTTTTCTTATTCATACTCCATGCCTCACGGAGCTGAGAGCTGATATTTATTTCTTGAGCGATCTTATATATTTTCCCTTTAATTTTAAATGATCAACTTTTTCACTACATTTAATTGCTTTTAGACAGCTTTGATTTTTCTCTTCATTCGTTCATTTCAAAGACAACTCTTTTTGCTATTCACTAACATGTTTAATGATTTCTCGCTGTTTTCCAGCCTGTCTCGAATCAGAATACATGTTAGGCACAGTCCTTCTGCGCCTAAGTCCCGCACTGCGCCTCACACACTAGAGAGAAGCAGGGAACTTTTCACCGCATATATGAGTGCACCTCCTCGTTCGGTGAATCTTAGGCACAGTCCCTTCTGCGCCTAAGTCGCGCACTGCGCCTCACACACTGGCGAGGCACAGGGGACTTTACACCACATGTATGAGCGCACGTCAGGCGCCGACATACATGAGGCGCAGCTTTCACGTTCGAGTGCTCGAAAACTGGCGCTCCGACGCGCCAATCTTCATACATGTCTCCCAAGGTGTGAGAGCTTGCAATCTATAAGGGTTTGTAGCTGAGATGTACTATAAGAGGTGCTTGATTTACACAATGGTCCATACATGATTCATAAATATGGGGTAGTTTACATAAAAATTAGAAGAACCTGCCACCTAGACTGTACATCTATATACAGATAGATGCCTGTGAATGCCCAAGTGTAGGGACCGTCAAAAATGTGTGTAACAGAATTTGGGGGGTTAGCAATTAGGGATCTTGGTAGGCCTGCCTTAGAAGATGTATTCTCATGGCACGCTTAAAACTATGAGGATTATGAGTTTGTCTGGTTATATGGGGTAGCATGTTCCAGAGAACTAGTGCAGCACGTGCAAAATCGTGGAGACAGGCATGGGATGTTTGGATGATTGAGGCATTTAACCTAAGATCATCAGAAAAGTACAGGGAATGTGTAGGGTGGATGTGTAGGATAGAGATGAGAGAGGAGATTAGGGCAGTACAGCACTGTGGAGAGCTTTATGGGTGGCAGTGATTAGTTTATGTTGTATTCTGTACTGAATGGGCAACCAGTGCAGTGACTCAAATAAGAAAGTAACAAGTGCAGATAACAGGAGTATGGCCCCAAGACAGTGGACCTGATGCCTAAGAATTATTGTAGTTCCACACACTAAAAGAGAAATTGTAGGGTTGGATTGGTTAGAATATTTACTTGACGGTACCAATTTGGCTTTTATTGGTTTCTGTTTGCTATAGGTTACCTGCCTTTGGCCAGAACCTCTAAAATGATAGTCAGCAGTACCGGTTGGTTCTTGGCCTGCACTTGCTGCCTCGTTGTTTTGGGTGTCAGGATACTGTTACAAAAGGCCATGAATCATCTTGTTCTTGAGTTTTCATCAGATATCTCTGATTTCTCCTTAGTCTTCTTCCTTCTTCTGCTACAATGTTGTATGACAGAGGTCCTAGTTTCTGGACAACTTTTGCCTTTTGCCAGTGTTTGTTGTATATGCTGCTTGGCTTCACCGATATATGATCATTCCTCTGGAGATCAGGCAGATCTTTTGCAGACTTATTGTAGTAGAAAGCTTGCTTGATTTTTTTGTAGTTTAACTGTTTTCCACCAACTTTGGCTTTAACAGATGACTTGCAGTTGGTAAGAGCATCTTTGTATGCCTACTCATGACTCTCTGTGCGGTTCTGCTGTTTAGGCCTCGGGTGGGTATGTTTCTGTTATTTAGTATAGACAGATATACATCGTTACCTGCCTGTTTTGCTTTCTGCAGGGTCTTTTGGCTGTTTTTACTGCTGGCTCTACTTTTCCATTGCTCTGAGGATATCTTGGAGGAAATGTCTGGTGTTTAAATTCCCATATTTCCCAAATGTTTTGAACTCTTCCTATGTAAACTGAGCAGCATTGTCAGAGAAAATGATATCCGGAATGCCATAGCTAGCAAAATGGGTCTTGAGTCTTTTTTGAGTCTTTTAATCACTGTGCTCGCCCTTGTGTCCTGCAAATAGTCAACCTCCCAGAAGTTAGATAAATAGTCTACTGCTATCAGATATTCTTTGACCATGGTCAATGTGAAATTTCATATGGTTGCAATGTCTCCTTCGGTTGCTTGTCACTGCAGGATGCACATATTTTACATTGTGCTAAATAATTTTTAATGTGGTAATTCATTCAAAAACAGATTCTCATGCTAGGCGTATCCTTCCATGCCTAAGTGAGAAAAGTGCAATTTTTTCAGTATGTCTCTTATGAGACCTTCTGGTATAACAGTCCTTTCTCCTTTAAAGATAATTCCTTGCTGCACTGACAGTTCATTTCATATGTGGAAGAATGGAGAAACTTCTCTTGGAGCATCTGTATTGTACTTTGCCCAGCCCTACAAGATGACAGTCTTTAAGATCTGGAGTGTTCTATCCTTCTCTGTGCATGTCTATATTTGTTTCAGCCTATATTTACCTTCAAAGCATCCATCAACTTCAAATAGATCAGAATACTCAGTTTTCTGGCTGCCTGATGACATTGACATTCTCTGTTGCAGGCCGCAGCTGTAGCCATGTAATGTCCTCTGCACTGTCAGTGTCTGGTGTCACAGTGTGGACCTGTCTGTGCTGTTTGCCTTTTGAACGGTAAGTAGTAGATGATCCCGGCACTCGTGCAGAAGATTCTTCAAAGGCGTAGTAGCATAACAGACACTCTCTTTATTGAAAAAAGTATTAAAATGGCTTATACAAACATGGGAAAAAAGCAAACAGTTGACGCGTTTCAGGCTCCTGTAATGGCCCTTATTCGTAACTGACATACATATCTAAAACACTTCCTCTTAAAGCCAACTTCCTGGGTCAATCCAGGTTCCGCACCTGTGCAGTTAACCCATTAAGGTATAGATGCAATCAATAGCTCCTAGTTCACACTCGTTGCTGTCTAATATATACATGCAACTTAACATATAGATAAGGAAAAAGTACTGTATACAAAGAATATATGTACAGAAAATATACATGTACAAAACACGACACTAGTATATGCATGGATTGGAGGAGAAGGGAAAAAAAAAAAAAAAAAAAACACAAACCAAATCATTTGGTGCGAGAATGCCAACAAGACTAGTGAATGTGGCTAATAAATATACAAAAGGTCAGATTTGAAGTTCAGGCCCCGACGGAACCTAGTATCGAGGATGAGTATCCAATATGCCTCCCTTTTCATACGGGCCTTCCTCCAATCCCCTCCCCTTAGGGGTCTATTGACCTGTTCTATAGCCTGAACTTTAAAAGATGTAAGCTGTTTGCCTTTTCCTAACCTGCAGACAGCTGAGAATTGATTCTTCTTGCCACATGACCTGCGAGTTTTCCCATTTGCTGGATACTTGGTTCTGCCTCTGTCTTTTACCACAGTATTTACAGTGGGCTGTACTTACAGGAAGGCTTTGCCTTCTCTTTGATTTCATAGATACTGTGTGAACCTTATCATCAACAACATTATCACCAGTGCTTTCCAACATCTTTGAGCTGTATTTTGTCAGCTCAGCAGCCCTGCAGAATTGCATGCATTTCTTTAAGGTCATCTCTTCATCTCTCAGTAATCTTTTTTCTGAGGTGAGTGTCTCTGATGCCAGACACTATTCTGTCTCTGATGACAGTGTCTCTGATATCTCTAAATCCACATGTTGCAGCAAGTCTCCTCAGCTCTGTCACAAATCCCTCTACATTTTCACCAGTCTTCTGATTTTTTGTGAAGAATTTGTATCTTTCCACTGTCTCATTCTTTTTGGGGTCACAATGTTTACCAAATGCCTGCACAATGTCTGCTATAACTAGACTGTTTGTGCTGTCTGTGAGTAAGGTATGGGCTATTTATCTGCCCTTTTCTCCAATTGTGTAATAAAACAGCTTTTTCTGTCATTATTGGGGGCCACTGTAAGATCCACATACAGAGTAAAATCTTCTTTCCAATGTCTCCAAGTCTGTGTTAGATTGGATGAAGTCTCCATTTTGTAATAATGACAGGGAATCTGTACTTACAGTTACTGTTGAGTCTCTGTACAGCTCCTGTCTCACACAAACTCTGAGGATTTGAAGGGGGGGTTCTTCAATGGTTCTGTGTCCAGCTGCCACCATGTTCTATTAGTTGTTGCTTACAGTGAATCACATGCAGAGGATGTCTTTAGGCACTTTATTACATAAGGTGTTACCTGCCATTACACATGTGTCTGATCAGGTCCTTGACCACTAACACAACAACTTGCAATGTCAGTATAGGGCTCTCACATTCAAGTGGTGAGACCCCTAGAGGCCACACAACATAAAACATATTGCTACGGGTCATGTGACTAATGTTGCCAGGCAGTCACACATAAGTTCCCAGCATCCATTTCAGTGTTTGTGTCACTCTCCCATGATGCATAGCATCATGCCAGAGTGGTTTATGGGAGTTTTCGGACAGCCAAAGCTCCTTTTATGTAGGAAGAAGCCTAAGATGGCAAGTCTGTGGTTCTGCTGAACAACACCCAGTGCAGTTGAAAGGGCACGCCCCTGAACTAACAACTTTGCCCCTTCAGCTGAGCTTGGTACTGCTTAGCTGATTAAAGTAAAGACAACTGCTTTTTTCATGGAGGAGCTGTAGTAAAAGCTCCTACAATAATACAGTTTACATGTGCACTGCACTGCTCATTAATACAGAGACACATGCTAACTGATTTTAGTAGAGGAGTTCGAGAGGCTATGTGCAGTTTATAAGTACAGCTCATTAATATTGGGGCGAGTGCCAGGTGCATTGCATACAGGAGTTATAGCCGAAGCTCCTGAGTTGCTACATAGAGCAGAGCCTTTTTGCATGAGCTCATCGCTGCACAACCTATTATTGCAGAGACAGCCGTTATCTTGCTCTACCTGTGAAGCGGTATACGAAAGCTCCACAACTGTTGTTTCATTCAGAAGCTGGGTATAGGCATGCTGGCATAATACCAGCATGCCTTTGTGCTGTACACTTGTCAGCTTTTCTCTTATGGGAGAAATGTTTATGATATGGGATTGATATGTAATAGAGCTATAAGTTACCGAAAAATGTGTTGGCGTTTAAAGTTTAAAACTGTGTAGAAATTCTGCTAAGATTGCAAAATGTGATGTCCTGTTCAGTGATGAGATCCTTATCAGAAAATGATCAACGGCAGTTGTTTTGCTGAAATAGCTTATTTGTACTTTTTCTGTCTTGTAACTAGTTTTCCTGTTTTGTGACTCGTGACAGCTAAGTTGTATGTGACTTGTGACGTATTGCTTGTGTAAAAATACCCTATATAAACTGTATATGCTGACAAAAAATTACAATAGTTATGCTGGGTAGATGCAGCCTGTTTCTGTCAAGTCTGCTTCTCCGAGTACTCGTATCTTGTCTTCTTTCCTAATTTGGCAGCCCAATCACATCTGAATTCATGGATTGCTATATCATTATACTGCCCTAATGTCACATCCCACTGTTATTGTACCCTATTCTGCAATGCATTGATATTGCATAATATTAGTGTACAAATGACTGCAACTCTGAGTGTCCTAATCCAAAAATAAAATCCAGCACTTGTAGATAAATAAATCATATTTCAAAAAATCTTCATATTACTAAAAGCATATTTATTGAAGAAAAGGTCCAAATAGAGATGACAAATAAAGTTCCCACATCTTACGCATTGCAGGCCATGCGGTCCTTGATCACAGTACACATTAGAAGTGAACAAATAAATGTGAGGACCATTAGAAGGGAATGGTATGAATACAGAATTGTTAATCCTATGCTGTACCTAGCTGAGCAGTTGCATGCAAAAAATATAGACTTTAATTTACACACTGAGACCTGCTGTCTAACAAAAGTTAGTTAATAAAAATTCAGCAAATCACTCTTAAAATTCATTCAATTGAGAATTGTTATATGTCATATCTGTTAGGCTGTGTCTACACAGCAATGTTAAAATTTCAAAATCCAACAGCATTTTAACATTGCTCAGATGTGCTAAAAGCCGCAATCAGTTTCCAGATTTGCCATTGGCCCGGTATATTTTGAATGCACTTGAATCTGGCGGAATATTTGGCAAGTTTTAAAATCCACCAGAATCTGGCAGACTTTAAAAACGATCAGAAAAAATCCATGCTGTGCAGACTACAGTACAGATTTTTCATTGCGGTCTACACAGCGCTGTGTACCGTCAGAATTTCAGTGGATTCTAAAGGATGAATGCGATGAAAATCCAACGAGAATACCATGCTGTGTAGACATAGCCCTACTAATGCATTTAATAAAAAACTCTTTGAAGAGCCACATGTCAACAGTAGCTTTGGTGGAAAAGTAATTTATGGACAATTCATCCATCAAAGTACGATTCTTTCTTGGAACAATCTTAATGCCCTGTTTGATTATGTTTTTTTTTAATATTTCATCTTGTTCCAAAAGGGGAAAGTGTTTAAATAATGTTTTTATTGCAGGAAAATCTAAATATGACGTGTTACTTGGCTTGACTTTGTCTTTTAATAAAAAAATACGGTCAATGTTGTGCGAGCTGCTGATTTTTGCAGTATTCACTTGGGTAGTCTCTTTGGCATAATCTACTATTAATAGTATCTAATTCTTTGGAACAATCCAACACCCTCTTGGCTCTGATGTACTTTCCCATGGGTATGGCCATATTGGTATGTTTGGCATGGCCACTATCTGCATGTAAAATAGTGTTCCCTGACATTGGTTTACCATATAATTTGGTCAACACCTTGTTTTTACTAATGTTTCGTAAATGAATTATGTACAAGAAACAAATTTGTTGTTTTTGTGTAGAGGTAGTAAATTTTAAACTATCCTTATTGTGATTTATGTATTTCAAAAAGGCATCGGTAACGGGTGCTGCATCATTGGACCATACTAGAAGCAGGTTGTTTATGAGTCCGTACCACAACATAGTTGAAGAAAAAAGGATTGATGGGAGTGGATAAAAAATATTCCTCCCACGACGGGAGGTGTAAATTCGCCAAGGATTACGAAAATTTAGAACCCATGAATGGTCCGACGAACTGCAAATAATATTCATCATCAAATGACCAAAAATTGATTGTAACAAATATTCAATAGCGTTAATAATAAACTGCCATAAGATGTTCACTTTTAGATAGATGGTGAGTAATTGCTACCAATGCAAGAGTATGTGGAATACATAAATGCAAAGTAATAACATTGCAAGTCATCCACAATGATGCATTCCAACACAGAACAAAAACAGATTTATTGACTCTTCAAGCTACTACCAATACTTAAGACTTTTCAGTATCCTCTGATATGCCCAGAACACAACACAAAGCATTAAAGGGGTTGTCTCACTATATCAATTCATCTTGCCTCAGTCCTGGTTTCTCGGTTTCATTTTTTTATTTAAGGGCATGTTTACTGGCTTCTACTGGCCTGCAGTAATGAAATTCTGAGGACACCAGGTCTGTATCTATAGCAAACAGCACTGTCAGCCTATCAGGAGAGATCCAACAGGTCTGTAGCCATAACAACCTGAGGAGCTGCTGTAGCACACACAAGAGGGGATATCTAGGAATAAGTAGGACACTGGTAATGGACACATATTGCAAAGTGACTTGTTTTTGCAAAATTTTTAACATAAAAAGCAATCCTCGTAGTGAGACAACCACTTTAAAAGTGCTTAAAAACAATACAAAATCATTATTAGAAAGGCTGATAAAGGGGGTCAGTGGTAGTTTTAGACTCAGCTCTATAAACAAGACTAGTTGCAGTCATATTGGAAGTCGCATCTATTTACCACAGGCTATCCACAGATTCCACTAACACCTTTAAACATCAGTTAAAAACTTTGCTTTGTGAAGGTGTGTCTATGGATCTATGTTAGTGGTCTATATGTGTTTATGCTTTTATTAATATGAAGACTTTTGCTGACAACAAATTATTTTTTGGAATGTGTTGTTTCTGCTGCAAGTCAACAGTTTGTTGAGCAGTCTGGTGCAGGCATCATTTTATGCAGCTTTCACCTGTGGCAACCCCAGAAGCTTTGACTCACCTGTCTCGAGAATTTATTTTTTTAGCCACTTCCACAGAGGGATTCTACTATTATAAATTCAAATAGTTTTGCTCTGTCTACATTCACTATTGAGAGTGAGCAATTTAAACCAAGTGCTTGCTGATACCAATCATATAACTATGAGCCATGAGGAAAAACTAGCACAAATTTTTTATATAGAGGATACATCACCTATGTGCGATACGTAATGTCAAGCACTCTTCACGTTACTAGAGAAAAAACAAACTTCTGAGTTGAAAATATGGGATTATAACACATTGAAAAAATATATATCCAAGAACATTATCCCAAGAGGACTAAGAAAAACAACTAAAAAAAATTCTATATACTCAGAAGACTTCATTAACAAATGAAATAAAAATGTTGTCATTTTGCTTTATTGTTTTGATGAATTTAATAGTTGAACAAGAGGAAACATGCTACAAGATATAAATAAAGAAATTTTGGAATTAAAAACAAATTTTTAAAAATACGAATAGAAGCAAATTAATACTTATAGAATACAACAAACTCTTACTAAACTAGAAAGAATACACAATAATATTTACAAAATATGAATAATTATCAGCATGACCATGTGTATACCTGGCAGAATCTGACACAGAGTACTCTGAGACCCCATTTTAAAAAGCCCTTTTAAACCACCCCCTAGAATCTTTAACCATAGAAAATTTCCAATAAGCTTCAATACACGGGATACCGAAAAACCATTTAAACTCAAAATTTATCAGCTAAAAGGAACAGAACAGGGGCCCCTTTCCCTTTAAAAACCCGGGAAGTTAAAACAAAACCGGGGAATTTTTCAAACAAAAAAAAAGGCACAAAAAAAGGGGGAAAAAAGAGATAAAAAAAATAGAACAAAACCCCCCTAATGCTTAAACCAAGGGTTTAGAGGTTTCAAAGGAATAATTCTGAAACAAACAATTTTGTGTAAGGAACAAATAAATAAATTGAATAAAGGCTTGAATTTTTCTCCTGATACTAAGTTTAACTTGTTTAACACTGAAAGATGTTAATAAGTTCTCCAGACTACTCACAGTTAAGAGGCACTTTTTATAAAAAGAAGATACTTTTAAAACCCAGTACAAGAGCAGGATTTGAAAAAAACTACAAACCAGCCCAAAATGAGTTTTCCCAATCTGCCCTTTTCCAGAAAAAGGTGGATTTTTGCACTTTAAGATTTGGAAAATTCAAAAAGGGGCCCATACAATTGGAAAATTAGGAACAAAAAGGGTTTTTTCCCCCTTTGCCTAATCCAGATTTTTAACCCCCAAAGGGAAAATCTCTAATTGCAACTCTTGATGCAGTCCAACACAGCATGAAACAAAACTCTTAAAAGCTACTCCCAAATTAAAAGTATGATTTTAAAGCCTCCTCTTATACCCACAAAAACAAACAAAAAATTTTTTAAAAAGTTTAAAAAAATTAAAAAAAAAATTGAATTTTTTAAAAGGCTGAAAAAGGGAGTAAATTTGGTTTTTTTTAAAATTCCCCGCTTTATAAAAAAGCCAAGTTGCGGGTTATATTGGAGGAAACCCGATTTTCCAGAAAGGCTTTTTTCCCCCCAAGACCCCATTTTAGTAGCATTAAAATTTTAATTTAAAAAACTTTGTTTTGTGAAGGTTTTTTTTAGGGGGAAATAATAAACAGAAAAAAAAAAGCAACTTACATCATTGTAGATCACCCAATGGAACTCTGTTTCATTGTGTCCCTAAAATTCATTAAAGGGCCCATTTTCCCCCCCAAGCCTGGGCCCAAAGGATTAATTTTCGAGCTTTAGGTTCTTTCAAGGGAGATAGAGCGGGGTTGATTTACAGTTACAAAATATTGTTCAAAGATCCCTTGGCTATATAAGAATAGGTAAATCAGCACTAAAAGCCCTTTCAAAAACTTTGGAATGAAAACTTTTTGGGGAGGGGGGAACTTGCAATGTTTTTGGGTTTTTGAAATTAAATGAAATTCCAAATCACGGGAAAAAAATAAAGAAATATACCTCAAGGTTTGTGCTTTTAAAACATTATCACTGTAAATTTTTTTAACAAACCCAAACCTCTAAAAAAAACCCTTTTTTTTAAAATTTATCTTTAAAATTTTTAGAAAAATAAATCCCCAATAACAACTAGTTCCCTTTAACAAATTTTAAATTTCTTTTTTTAAACTTTTTTCCCTAGAAAAAAACCCTAACAAAAGCAGGGTCATAGTCCCAAAAGGGCGGCCCCCCCCCAAGGAAAAAAAAAAAAAAAAAAAAAAAAACCCTAAAAAATTTCCTAATTATCCATTTCCTACGAAATCTAAGCCCCTTTCCACTCAAACCAGATACACTTAAAAAATAGATACACTTACAATATAGGCAAATCATAACAGGGAAATGAAAAAGATCCCCAAATTTAAATTCCCTTAAAAATACACCTTTCATATTTAAATCGTTTCCCCCAGGGGACAGAGGAGCCCCTTTTTCTTGGGCTGCTTGAAAAAGGTCGTATTAAAAACATAGAAAAAAGTAAATCTCATGAAGGGGGACTAAGGAAGAAAATCTTTTTTTTTGCTACGGGTTTAAGGGTCGTTAAATGAATACGGGATTGAGTTATCTTTTTAAAATTTTTTATTAGAATGAGAAAAAGACTGTTTATATCCCTTGAGTGTATCGTAAAATCCCTCAAACAGGAAGGAAAAAAAAAGTATCAAATAACTATTATTCAAAAAATTTTTAAAGAGTATTTTAATGCATAAGATTTTGTGAATTGTATGTCTTTGTTTTTTTGGGGACCTTTTTAATTTTCTTCAATAAAAAAGTTTTTATTAATATGAAACATTTTTGTTTTACAACAAAAAAAAATTTTTTTGGGAAAATTTTTTTGTTTCTGCGGGGAAAGGGGTAAAAACAGTTTTGGTGGCGTCTGGAAAAACAGGCATCTTTTTGTATGCAGTTTTCCCCTTTTGGGGAAAACCCCAGAAGTTTGGCTCCCCTTTTTCCCGGGGGAAAAAGGGGTTTAAGCACTTTACATTTTTTTTCTTTTTTTTTTTAAAAAAAAAAATGAAATTTTTAAAAGCAGAATCCTCCTAGACATCTTACGTGATGCTTATGCGTTTTAGACCCTCAGTCCCTGATCATGGCAGTGATCTGCTGTGACCCAAGGATAAACTTTTAGTCTTTAAAATAAAAGGGGTCCCCCAACAAATCTCTATGTGAATTCTGTTTTTTTGTTGATGTTAAATAAATGTGTTTATTTTTTAAAAGGGGGTTTTTTCTGTTTGGGGAATTTGGAACTTTTTTCGGGGGGAAAAAAAAAAATTGTATATAAAAAAATTTTAATTTAAACATCAAAAACACCCCCTTTTCCCCCTCGGGCCTTTCTCGGGGCTCTCCCCTCCTCTCTCTCTGGGAATGATAAATAAAAAAAAAGGGGAGAGGAGAGAGAAATGTAGAAAATAACAGACACACCACTCTTTCCTAATTTCAATGACTTATCACTCAACCAAAAAATTTAAAATAAAAAAGAAAAAAAACATATTTGGAAATCACACCCTTTTGCATAACTACCTGCATATTTTTTCCCGGGGTCTTTTAATCTGAACAAAAAAGGGGGTTTTTTTAAAAAATTAAAAAAAATAACCAGAAATGTTTTTTTCTGCCTTTCTAGCTGCACAAAAAAATAGAAAAAAAAAGCGCCCAAAAAAAGTCAAAATAAAAACTAAATTAGTACTAATGAAAACAGCAACTCATCATGAAAAAAGCCCTTGCACAGTTTCATAAAAAAAAAATCATACCTATCAGACTAGGGGTTTATTTCAAAAAAATGTTTTTTTGGTTTTAAAAAATATTCCCAAAAATATTTTGTTTAAAAATTTGAAAAATTTAAAAAATATATATAAATTTTTACTGCTTTTAATCACATCAACCCAAAAAAAATTTTAGTCCCTTTTCCCTTAAAACTGAAGCCGCTGTTTTAAAAAAAGGGAAAAAAAAAATACCCCTTTAAATTTCTTTTTTTTTCATTTTTTGCCTCCCAAAAAAACCAGAATAAAAAAAGCGATCAGAGGGTTAAAATACTCCAAAAAAAGTACCAAATTTAAAACATTTTAAAATTCATCCTGCAGAAACTTACAGAGCTCCATGTACAGAAAAATAAAAGATTCTCAAAATCTGGCGACATAAAAGCACTTTTTTAAAAAAGAAAAAAAAAAAAATTTCTTATTGTTGAAAAAAGTTTAAAAAATAAAAGTTATATAAATTTTGTTTTCCGGGAAAAAGCATGACCCGCCAAAAGTAAAATTAGCATATCATTTTAAAACCCCAAGGCCCAAAATTGATAAAAAAAAAAACACCCCCCAAAAAAAAATGGGATAATGCAAATTTTTTTTTGTTCCAAACCCAATTTTGTTTTTGTTTTCCCAATTTCACTTTCTTGTATATTATTTTATCTATGTATGTTGTACCCCTTTTAAATTTTTTAAAATGGGGGCCCGCCAAAAAAATTCTCAAAGTTTTTTGTTTAGGGAAAAAAAAAAATTTTGGCCCCTGGGGAAAAAAACTATACACCCAAAGAAAAAAGATAAAAAAAAATAAAAAGATAAAAACAAATTTTATGTTTCGGGTTCCGTTTTTGGCAACAAAAAGGTTTACAAATAGCGCCGGGACTCGCGAGTCGGGCTTTTTTGGGGCATTTCGTTACCCGGGGAAAAGGGGCCCCCAAATCCCGGGAAAATAATGCGGGCCCGCGGGGCCTTTTAGGGGGGCGGGGGGGCACATACTCACCCCTGCCCCCCACTCCTGTGCTTCCCGGCCTTTCCGCCGGGCCGCTCAAGGGCCTCGTTCCCCGGGCACCCCCATGCGCTGGCTTTTCCCTTTTTAAAGGGCCAGCACCGACAGTGATTTTGGGTCATGCCGGGGCCCCTGGGCCGTATTTTTAAAGGGTTTTACTTTCCTCCAAGCCCTTCTGGTTCTTTTATAGCTCTTGCCTGCAGAAAAAGCTTTTTTGGGTTGTGATCCCCCGGGTTTTCTGCTCCATTGGTTCCTATCCTCCCTTGGGTTTTTCGCTGGGCCCGACCCCGACCTTCCCCTTTTTTTTTCTCCGAGGGCGCCTGTTTACCCTGTACCCCTTTGCCCTCAGGGTTGCCTCCACAAACTAAATCACCCGCAGGGGGTTTGGGAACCCCGTGGAAAAACCCCCGGGCCCCAACAAGTCCCCCCCGCTTTCGGCGGGCTCTGGTGAATATTGGGGGCCCCACAGGCCCCCTCCCAGGCCGGCTTTTCACCCTCGCTTGTGGGGGTCCAGTTTGATTTAAAATCCCACGGGCGTAACAGTCTCCTGCCGGGAGTTTAAAAACAAGTGACAAATTTTTAAAAATTTTTCCTGGCAAAAGGGAACCATTCAAACCCGTGTTTTAAATCACCATTTTTAAAAAAGGTGGCCCTTTTAAAAAAAAACATTTTTAAAATTTTACATCAAAATTTTAAAAATAAATTTCCTTAAAAACTATACAAAGGGAAAGGGGGCATATTTTAGACAATGAATCTGCAAAAAAATTTTCTATGTTTTAAAAATTTTGTTTTGTGGGATACCCCTGGAGCTGATTTGGGGAAAAAAATGGGGGCTTTTTGAAATTTTTTTCACACTCTAGGACCTTATACTGTGGGTTTTAAGGGGGGGGTGTTTTGGGCCCGGCTAAAAATAAACCCTTTGGCCAAAATGGCTGCTTTCATTAGCTGGTTTTCTTTATAATTTTTTTAAAAAAAAAGACTATTTAAATTTTAGTTTATAATTATTCCCAAAGGGAACCCTTTTTTTTTTATTTTTTTAGTTATATTTACTACTTCCCCCCTGTTTTTTAACTACATGTTCAAAGGCCCCTTTGGTCCCCTTAAAAAGGGCCCTGTTTTGTAAATATTTATAGTATTGTAGGCCCTTTTTCCCCAAAAATTTAAAAAGGATTTTCACTGGGCCTGACCAGAAATGAAAATCTTTTTTTGTTCCCAATAATGGGACCACTACTTTAAATATTAAATATTCTATAACATATTCCTTTTTAGGATTCTATTTATTGGCATTTTTCACTACATCTTTTATTTATTTAAAATAAATTTCATGTTTAGCACTTTATGAGAAAACACGCTCAGTAATGCATTTCACAGGGTGGCTTAAGTGCTACACTTTGTCCAGCAAGAATTAGTTTGTGTGAAAGAGTTGAATATAAAAAATAAAATTTTTATAGCTCAAAAAATGGGGCTGTGCCATCTGTGAATAACATAGAATAAAGTGAAGAAAAGTTTCTAAAGCTAAGAGCCAAAATCAATATCATAAACCCAAAAGGGCCCAAAGGGTTTTCCCAAGAAGAGGGTATTAATTTACCTTCTCAAGTTGGCAGCTGTGGCAAAGTTTACATATTCCTATTAGCGTTTTGTTATTATTTCCTGACATTTTTAGATCAATCAACACTTGCCTGAAACTGCTCAGATGATATTGTGATTACTAAACAAATTACAGTAAATATCTACATAAGTTTTGAGAGACGGGAAAGAACAGAAAAAACTTGAATTCCAAAGACATGGACAAAATTGTTGGTACCCTTCCATTAAGAAAACACCTTGTTCACAGCTCAATGGCTGAACTAAACTGGGACAAGTAGCAGGCATCTCTAGCCTTATAAGCTCCTGGGAAAAAAAAGCTAACAGGTGCACCTGATTGTTGATAACAACTCAAAGATCCCACAGCTAAGGGAACACTTAAATGATACAGACTGCATTAGCTTGGTACCTGTTCACACCAGCATGCAGAAAAACCACAGTATAATGCATGGAGAGACTGCACAAATGCAAAAATACCTATTGAACAACCACTCACACATCCTCAGATCATGAGGGGGATGGCTGCTGGTATTACAATTGCAGTTAGATAAAGCAATACATAAGGGTGCAAACGTGTGGTGCATCATGCTCTTAGTGACACCCATACTAAGAGATTAGGTAAACTGCCCAGCACTTCTGGGTATCTAACACAAGACATAGTCACCCTTAGCTCCCCAGCACTATTGAGAAGGTAAAAAATGTCATACTGGAAAAATGTTAAATATGAGTTATTAGTTGGTACCGGGGCCCCAAATACACAAGCTCGTATCCGGTGTCAACGGTACTCATGTCTTGCGAGTCCCTACACTAATAATTTACTAAAAAAGTTGGCAGCTGTGGCAAAGTTTACATATTCCTATTAGTGTTTTGTTATTATTTCCTGACTTTTTTAGATCAATCAAAACTTGCTTGAACCTGCTCAGATGATATTGTGATTACTAAACAAATTACAGTAAGCATCTACATAAGTTTTGAGAGACGAGAAAGAACAGAAAAAACTTGGATTCCAAACACATGGACAAAATTGTTGGTACCCTTCCATTAAGGAAAGAAAAACCTATGATGGTCACTGAAATAATGTGAAACTGTCAAGAATGATAATATATTTAAATCTACTTAAATTCATAAATTGTATTTAAATTGTGGATCAACTGAAAAATAATAATAATAATAATAATAACAATAATAATAACAAAAAATAAAGACACCGACCTGGATAAAAATGATGGTACCCTTCAAAAAGATTAAAAATAAATTGACCATAGGGAAATGTTAAACTAAGGCATGTCTTGTAATTTAGCATCACTGGTGTCTGCAAACTTGTAAAAAGTCAGTCTGTCTATTTAAAGGATATAAAGTAGTCACTGTGCTGTTTGGTATCATGGTGTTTACCACAATGAATATGGACAAAAAAAGCTTAGGAGAGAGTTTTCTCTGCACTGCTTAGAGATGATCTTATAGCCTTATACATTTATCATGTTTGGCTATATACCTAGTATGGTAAAAACAAACTTGCTTAGGTCTTCATTTATACATTGTAAGCTTTCATTTGTATTCGGTCACCATCTTGGACTAGCCTGAGGGTCACTTTAGCTCTAGGATTGCCATCTTTTCATAGGACAGTAACTGGCACAAGGTACACAGGTCACTCTGACACAATATTTCCTCAAATCTTAGCCAGCTTTAATCTCCAATTATTTGACATGCAGGTCAGTGTAAAATAAACACAACATAAACTCTAGGCCATCTAGCCACTAACTCAACATTCAGAAAATCCCTCTCTATCAGTGGTCTGGGTCTACTACCCAGTCTCACAAAACATGTACTCACATAGTACTGTACAGTCCTTGGTACCGGCTTCCTTCAAGCCTTGGGGCAAATTGGAACCTTCCTCTCAGCTCTGCTTGTTGCTCCACTCTTGGCAGCCAACCACACCTCCCTGGTATCCTGAAGGAATAAGCTTTTTACAGGCCTGTAAAACCTGTCCTGGAATCCTGAATTGGATGAGCTGCTCAGCAGCTCCCCTAATTACCACCTCAGTAATCATGGTCACCATTGTCAAACTGCTGGCTTACCTTGCTGACGGCCAGCAATTTGGTAACCCATAAACTTGCAGGCAGATGAGCTGCTGTATTACACTCAGTACAGCGGAATGCAATCTCCTGAGGTTGCTCTGCCAAATCCCCACACCCCCCCTTTGATAAAGGCTGTAGGACTTTTCACCACACACAAGCCTCCCTTCAGGGTCATAGCTCCTACTTTGGGGTACCGCCTCATACAAGACACTCTGCTCCTGGTTTACCTTAGGGAACACAATACTTTTCAGAGTGACAGTACTAGAGTCATCCACAAACATCATGCTTATCACCTTCTTCCGGCTATATGTGACCTCCCTCTCATCACAGTAAATATTTATGTTGCTATCTGTCACTAAGAACAACACCTCCCTAACCAGAATTAGGCTTCCATCTTGTTTCAGGGCACAGGCCAGTCTATCACCATTGACGGTCTCTGAACTGCTACCTATTGCCCAGGGCAACATCTCTCCTACATCCTCAGATGCAAAGACCAGAGAGGTTGTACCCAGATCAACCACGGGTTTCCAGTACTCACTCATCCAATACTGTGCTACCGGCAGGTTATAGTCATTTTCACTTTTCAACCCAATAGAGCAGCAGCTTGTTCTTGCATTACCATATGTGTCAGAGGTTATCCCACAAGTATCTTCGCCACTCACTACAAGTAGCAATATCTTTCTTCTATGTTTCTTATTTCCTAATAAAGACCTATCAGTGTGCCAGCCATAACCATGGGACATTTCCATACTCTTTTCCTCAATGATTGTCTCATTGTCTTGTAGTTCTGGGTCTACAGCACCACTATGTGGCCTAGCCTTCTCTGCATCACAAGACCCCTGGTCCTCACTGACCATCACCTGAGTATCTCCACCAGTAACTTGTATAGGTATATGACCTGTGTTCACCATCTCAGCAGCTATACTTTCCCCTATAGTGGGCATGTAACACAACTGCTCAACAACATCATAGACCTCACCACATTGCATCTCATAGATATGAGTTACAGTCTTTATCACAACTCCAAAGTTAGTTACACTGGGTTTAAAATGCTCAGGCTGGCAGACAGAGTCACTTTCCGATGACCCTGTTCAAACCTCTCTGCACTGATCATCTCCACAGCAGTGTTTTGACTTTCCCCTCTCTGTGGGATATAGGCCTGCTCATTATCATGGAGAACCTGGTCTATCTTCATACCCAATTCACTGGGTATACCAACTAGTGCATCAGTACCTACTGTTGTATTATACTCACTAGCCCTCACAGGGTTATTTCTGACAACCACCATCTCTATGGCTAATTTATCAGTCATCACTAGATTATCAGACACATCACTAGTATCTGAGGATTCTTTCAACCTCACCTACACCTCACTAGTGCTTGAGCACATGCTTCCCTCTGCTGTGTTCAGCGGTTTACAACATGGAGATACTGCCTCAACAACTCCTGCACCTGTTACCATGGGAGAACTCTCAGCATCCGTCAGGACTAGTCCTGCAACTGGCAAGCTATCAGGCTCACACAGTCCATTAGAGTCAATACTAGATCCTTGTACATGGTTATTATTATTGTTATTATTTTTTTGAGCGCTCTTGGTTCCAGAGCACTGTATATTCGGGTTTCGTACATAACATAGGTCAAACAAGTACAAAGGTGACAAATTAATAACTAACAACTGGTGCAGAAGGAGAGAGGACCCTGCCAGTGAGGGCTTACAATCTGCAAGGAAGGTGGAAGAGGACAGAAGGTGAGGGGGAGACATGTTTGTGGAGGTGTAGTGACAGCAAGGTTTTGTTGGTTATAGGCAATCCCGAAGAGATGGGTTTCAGGTTTGCTTTTGAGGCTGGGGTGCGGGGGGGGAGAGTCTGAGGGTTTGGGGCAGTGAGTTCCAGAGTATAGGGGAAGCACGGGAGAAGTCTTGGAGACGGTTGTGTGAAAGGAGTTGACACGGGGAGAGCAGAGAGAAGATTCCTGTGAGGACGGGATTTGGTGAGGGGGAGATTATGGGATTAAGGCAGAGATGTATGGAGGGGGGAGGTTAATGGAAAAGCCTTGTAGGTCAAGGTTACTAACTTGAACTGGATTCGCTGGGCAATGGGAAGCCAGTGAAGAGATTGGCAGAGGGGAGAGGCAGAGGAGTACACAAATGTCTCCATCCCGGAGTCCGCTATTTCTACTGTACTGTTTGGGGACAGGTTTACTCACTGGACCCCAGTCACTTCATACAAAACAGTAGGGCAACCACATTCACTATCTACCCTTTTCTTGTCATGCACCACACTTGCAGTGTGCATACCAGGCAACTAATTTATCTCTCCTAGACCCATAGGAACAGAAGACACTTGGTTGCTGCTAGTGACCACATTAGTTTCATAAGAAATTATAGCACATTTCTCCTAATGGCTATCACCACCAGGACACATACAGTATCTTCTGTAATACATTTAGTCACACTAACGTCTAGGGGCACCCTTGAGCTAGTCTCCTCTACTACTATGGCTGCAGTTCACACTGGGCAATCCCCTGAGTTGTACTGGGATCTGCGATAAGGCCACTCTGTAGGTTGTCACAAACCATACAATCCATATCAGCTGTACACTCGGCGCTGTTCACAACCTCTGTAAGTACATTGTGGTTACCCTTGTCAAACTGCTGGCTTACCTTACTGACGGCCAGCAACTACTAACCTATACTTTGCAGATGAGCTGCTGTATAACACTCAGTAGGAGCAGAATGCGATCTCCTGAGGTCGCTCTGCCACAATATTTAATGCAGGGTTGCTGTTTTAAGGGCGTATCATTTTGTTGTGACCTGCGAATTGCTAAAAGAGAACTGGTTTCTGCCAAATCTCCCAGAATCAGAAGAAAAAAGGTTTTTCAGTATGTTCAACCAGGCTGGGTTGCTGCTTTCTATTTGAGTCAGGTTACATGTAGCCTGCAATAGCAGGCACTGCAGTGCTCACAACTGCTGACTCCTTTACATTTCAGGACAGGTGCACTATGGGTCTGCAACACTTTGTCCATGCACTGTATTCTTCAGCTACTCATTGCACACTCCCCTTCTGGTGGATTACACACTTATAATTATTGACTCTCATTAACCTAAGGACCTGAAAACACCAGCAGTGACAAAGGAAGAGGTGAGCGTAGGGAGAAGAAAGGTTTGTATGCCCTGGGCTCCACCCACCACCGTCCTCTCCAGCTGGTCTAAGTAACATGTCTGTGTGCAGGACTGGAACCGCCTTTTCCTTTAAACTGTATGTGTGTCCTCCGGACGTGCATACAGTTGAAAACTATCACAGAACATGGAGCCATCTACTTCCTGCCCCACCAACTGACTACTCCTGTGTGCCAGTGTCAAGGTCTGCCCTGACTGTGTGTTTCGGGTCATTGTCCTTCTGGAAGAACCATCCATGACCCATCTTTAATGCTCTTACTGAGGAAAGGAGGTTGTTGCCCAAAATCTCGCGATACATGGCCCCACCTATCCACCCTTCAGTACTATGTAGTCATCTTGTCCCATTTGCAGAAAAGCAATCACAAAGTATGATGTTTCCCCCCTAATGCTTCATGGTTGGGACAGTGTTCATTTGGCTTGAACTCATCCTTCTTCTTCTTCTTCTTCCAAACACAGCGAGTGGAGTTGATACCAAAAAGTTCTATTTTGGTCTCATCTGACCACATGACCTTCTCCCATGCCTCCTCTGGATTATTCAGATGGTCATTGGTGAACTTCAAATGGGCCTGGACATGTGCTGGCTTGATCAGTAGAACCTTGGGTGCCCTGCAGGATTTTAATCCATGACGGTGAAGTGTGTTACTAACGGTAATGTTTGAGACTGTGGCCCAAGCTCTATTCAGGTCATTGACCAGGTCCTGCCATGTAGTTCTGGACTGAATCCTGACCTTTCTCAGAATCAACCTTACCCTACAAGGGGGAGCATGGAACCCCAGACCGAGGAAGATTGACAGTCATCTTGTGGTTCTTCCATTTCCTAATAATTGTGCAGATGTTGCGTTCTAACCAAGCTGCTTGCCAATTGTCCTGTAGCCCATCCCAGCCTTATGCAGGTCCACAATTTTGTCCCTGGTATCCTTAGACAGCTCTTTTGTCTTGGCCATGGTTGAGAGGATGGAGTGTGATTGATTGATTGAGTGTGTAGACAGGTGTATTTTATACAGGTAGCAAGTTGAAACAGGTGTAATTAATACAATTAACAAGTGCAGAGTAGGAGGGCTTCTTAAAGAAAAATTAACACGTCTGTAAGAGCCAGAATTCTCACTGGTTGGTATGTGATAAAATACTTATTTCATGCAATAAAATGCAAATTCATTGTTTAACCCCTTAAGCCGAACGCCTGAAAAGTAGTTAATGACCAGAACATTTTTTTAGTTTTGTCCTCCTTTCTTTTAATCAGTTGTAACTTTTTTATTTTTTCAATTACGCAGTTGGTTGATTCCTCGTTTTATTCTAGACATGTTGTACTTTATAAGGGAATAGTTTATAGTACACTTATAAATAATTGCAGTATTTTTTTTTATTTTTTTACACATTTTTTGTTTTTTTAAATTTTTTTTTACACCATTCACATTTCACACTTAATAACTTGTTAGATTAATTCTACAGGTTATTACGGTCGTGTGGATTACCAAATATGTGTAGGTTTTTTTGTGCGTGTAATTTATGTACAATTATTTTTTTTTTTTAAATATTTATTTTTATTTTATTATTTATTTTTTTATTCTTTTTTTTACACTTTTTATGGTTTTTTTGTACTTTTTTTTGACTCCCATGAAGGGAGAACTGTTTAACATTTTTTTTAATTTTTTTTTTTTACACTTAGTAATGAATTAGCATATTCATATTCTAATCTGTGTCAGTGTGACACAGGCAGTGATTAGGACAGCACACAGTGCATCCTAATCACTGGCTTCATACACAGACAACTCTGGGGCCATGCTAGGTCCCCAGAGTGGACTGTGCAGCCGGTCCCTGAGCTCTGTCGGGTGACCGGGCGTTCCGATCACCCGACAGAGCAGGGGATCCCTTTGATTGCGCTGCGGTAACGCACCGCCGCAATCAAAGGGTTAAAGCATCGGGTTGCGGAGGTTTCCTCCGCTCCCCGATGCCTGCAGGACGTTCTCTGGGATCGGGGCTGTGTAGTACAGCCCCGATCCTCGCGCAGCTGCGGCGCCGGGCGCCACAAACCCGATGTCTGCAGCGACAGTCAAAAGACGTCGCTGCAGACGATACGACACCGCACCGGCCGCCGTCAAAAGACGGTGCGCGGTCGTTAAGGGGTTAAAAATCATACAGTGTGGTTTTCTGGATTTTTTTTAGAATCTGTCTCTCACAGTTGAAGTAAATAAAATAATCACAGACCTCTCCATTCATATACTGTATATACTCAAGTATAAGCCGACCCAAGTATAAGCCGAGGCACCTACTTTTGCCACAAAAACCGGGAAAGCTTATTGACTCGAGTATAAGCCTAGGGTGGAAAACGCAGCGGCTACTGGTGAATTTTAAACATAAAAATAGATACCAATAAAATTACATAGGCAGTTTAATGTCCCCAAAGGCAGATATAGGCAGGTATAGGCAGTTTAATGTACCCGATAGGCAGGTATAGGCAGATATAGGCAATTTAATGTCCCCCATAGGCAGATATAGGCAGATATAGGCAGTTTAATGACCACCATAGGCAGGTATATGTTGTTATAGGCAGTTTAATGTCCCCCATAGGCAGATATAGGCCGGCATAGGCAGTTTAATATCCCCCATAGGCAGATATAGGCTGGTATAGGCAGTTTAATGTCCACCATAGGCAGATTATAGGCATGTATTGGCAGTTTAATGTCCCCCATAGGCTGGTATATGCAGCTATATGTCTCCCTGGGCAGGCTATAGGCAGGTAATTGCCCCCATAGGCAGGTTATAGGCAGGTATAGGTCCTCATAGGCAGGCTATAGGCAGGTATGGGGACCCCCAGGCAGGCTATAGGAAAGGGTATAGGCGGGTTTAATAGGTCCCCTAGGCAGGCTATAGACAGTTATAGGTCCCCCTAGGCAGGCTATAGGCAGGTATAGGTCCCCCCTAGGCAGGCTATAGGCAGGTATAAGTCCCCCTAGGCAGGCTATAGGCAGGTATAGGTAGGGCTTTAAAACAAAAAACAAGCACTTACCTCGATCCCCGCTGCTCCGTCTCCCGGGCGCTCTCCTCGGTCTTCTCGGCACAGGCAGGTGATATCATCAGGCCGCAGTGGTATCTCTTCACCTGTGTGCGCTCCGGAGGAGTCGCATACAGGGGAAGAGATAGCTGACAGCGCCTGGGCCACCCCAGTGCCCGGACGCTGTCAGGTACTCGGCCTTCATGTGCTCCCTGAGGAGTCGCTTATAACTGAAGCACCCTTCTATGGGCCCACACGGGCCATCGCAGCGCCCGAGCACCGACAGTGACTCGAGCAGGGGCGTCGCTAGGCAGATTTATTCGGTGCCCAAGCCCCGAATGAATCTGCCTGTGCCCCGAATGTCTGTGGCTCCAGGCCGCTGCCATGGGCCTGGAGTGCTCCATAGTCCAGGCGGCGTCCGCCGATATCTGACTGCACGGCCGTTTCACAGCGGCCGCGCAGTCAGAGTCGGGGAGGATGCAGGACGGATCTTTCCCATCCTGTCTTCCCCCTGTATGTAGAGTGTCGCAGGGGGTGTGACGCATCGCTTGCCTCACACACCCTGCGACGCTGGTACCTCCTAAGCTGGCAGCTCCTGCCAGCTGAGGAGGTTCCCGGCCCTGCGTGACGGCGTAAGTGGCGTGGTGACGTCATGCCGCTTACACTGCTCACCAGCTACAGGACCTGGATGTGCGGACCCAGGGTCAGTGAGTAACTTTTTTTTAGTTTATTTTTATTAGGTGAGGGGCCTATCAGGCTATGGGGGCCTATCAGGCTATGTATGGGGCTATTATAAGGCTGGGGCACACGCTATGTATGGGGGCTATCAGGCTATGATGGGGGCAATCAGGCTATAGGGGCTTTCAGGCTATGTATGGGGCATATCAGGCTATGGGGCATATCAGGCTATGTATGGGGGCATATCAGGCTATGTATGGGGCATATTATCAGGTTATGTATGGGGCATATTATCAGGCTATGGGGGCATATCAGGCTATGGGGGCATATCAGGCTATGTATGGGGCATATCAGGCTATGTATGGGGCATATCAGGCTATGTATGGGGCATATTATCAGGCTATGGGGGCATATCAGGCTATGGGGGCATATCAGGCTATGTATGGGGCATATTATCAGGCTATGTATGGGGCATATTATCAGGCTATGGGGGCATATCAGGCTATGTATGGGGCATATTATCAGGCTATGGGGGCATATCAGGCTATGTATGGGGCATATTATCAGGCTATGGGGGCATATCAGGCTATGTATGGGGCATATTATCAGGCTATGGGGGCATATCAGGCTATGGGGGCATATCAGGCTATGTATGGGGGCATATCAGGCTATGGGGGCATATCAGGCTATGTATGGGGGCATATCAGGCTATGGGGGCATATCAGGCTATGGGGGCATATCAGGCTATGTGTGGGGCTTTTTTATCAGGTATGGGGCTATAGGCTTGTATTGGGCATATGGGCTACGATGAGGAATTATCAGGCTATGCAGGGGGCATACAGGCTTGGGCATATCAGGATGAGGGGGCATATTTCGGGCTATGTATGGGGATACAGGCTATGTATGAGGAAATTTTTCGGCTATGCAGGGGGGCAATCCGGCAGGGGCATCAGGAAAAGTAGGGGAATTACGGCTATGGGGCATATCGTCTATGTATGGCTATTATCAGGCAAGGGGGCAAACGGGGCTATGTATGGGGCATATTTCATGCATAGGGCATTCGGCTATGTAGGGGGCAAATCGGCATGGGGACATTCGGCTAGGCGGCATTGGGGGCTAGTTGGGGTATTACAGCCTAGGGGGAAAACAGGCTATTATGGGGCATACAAATCAGGCTAGGGGACATACTATCGACAGGGGGGACATATCGGGCAAGGGGCAATTATCGGGCTATGGGGCATACTTTCGGCTAAGAGGACTACTGGCTAGGGGGCATTTTATTGGCTATGGACATATCTGGCTATGGGGCATATTATCTGGCTAGGGGATTATTATCTGGGCAGGGGCATAGATCTGGCTATGAGGCAATCACCTTTGCTAAGGGAATCACATGGCAAGGGCATATCACCTGGCAAAGGGTAAATATTGGGCAAAAGGGGACAGATCCGGGCAAAAGGGGGCGTAACCGGGAAAAAGGGGGTTTATTGGCAAGGGGGCATGATCGGAAAAAGGGGGGGCTATTCTGGCTAAAGGGGGCAAAACCGGTGGGGGGCAGAATGGCTACAGGGGATATTACGGCTCCCGGGGGCTAAAACCCGGTTGGGGGGCAGCAAACCTGGCTCCCGTTGGCAAATATTAACTACATGGGCAAATATTACCAAAAGGGGCCTATAAAACGCTAATAGGGATCTATATTTCTACTTATTTTCTATTCTGAGCCTAGTAACTACCTTTCAAATTTAAATAGAGGACCGGATCCTCCCTTTTTGGGGAACCTATAACTTACCCCTAACTGAGGATGCCTACCTAGGTTGGGGGGCCCCAAATACTTTTCCCGGGAATTTCACCATTTCCATATAGGTTACAAAACAGACTAAAATTTGGTGCACAAGGGGGAGCCCCATAGCCATTTGGACACAAGGGGGGAAATTTTTTAAAACCATTTGGGGCACTATAGATGGGATTTTTGTATAGAGATAGGAATTTGTGGGAAAAAAGCTGTTTACAGTGGGAGCCCTAAGATGTTTGTTTTGTAAATTTTTCAGTTAAGAGTTTTTCCCGGGAGGGGGGGGAATTTCCCCCTTTTTGGCGTCGGGGGGACAGATGGAAAAAAAGAAGGGGAAAAAAACCCAAACCTTCGGAGCGTCTCCTTTTAAGCCCCAAAAAATGTAACTTCGTGTAATCACTTAAATATTTGTGCCTACATAAACTAGTATCTACCACTATATGGTCCAAAAATGGGGGGTGGTAAAATTTTTTAAAAGCCTGTTCTTTCGGGGTTTCGGGAAAGTTTTATTTGATCCTTAAGTAGTAATATTTTTGGGTCCGGGTTTTTTGTAGGATTTATTTTTGTAAAAAAATATTTGTCTGGTTTTATTGATCCTTTGTAAAAGGTGTTTTTTTTTGTAAATGTAATTTTAAAAGGTATTACACCATCATACTGGGTTTTAAAAAATGCAAATTTTTCAGTGCAAATTTTCATTTTTGGCAGGGGGATGCTGATGAAGGGAGGGGATCTTTTGTGGAAATCCCAGAATTTAGTGCCGGGAAAAAAGTTTTTCTTAAAAAAATACATCCGCAGTTCAAAAAGGGGCCCTTAAAAATGGCGTGTAAAACCCACCTTACTCAAAAAAACCAAAGGGGCCCCGAGCCCCGGTTTTTTTGGGGACCCTAGAAAACCCCCCCGGGGACTTGAGAAAAGCCGGGGCGGATTTTTCGGGCACTTTTTTTTGTGCTAAAAAACTGGTTTTAAAATACTCGAGTATATACGGTATAATATATATATAAAAAATTTTTAAAAAAGGGAGAAGCAAATAACCACAGACCTTTGACTTCATGAATAAACAACAATTTAAATAAGTTTTAAAAATTTATTTTTCAAACAACACAACTTGAAGAAAAAAATTTTTTTTGTCTCAGGGCACCATGTTATCATATTCTAATGCACAGAAAAGAGGGGCCACAGCAAACAATGTGTGGGAGGGGGCAGGTGACTAAACTTAGGTAAAGGGGTGGACTGTAAAATTTTTCTCTGCCTTGCAAACCCATTTGTTTTTGGGAGATTAAAGTACTAAAAAAGCATTAACAGGGTGAGCAAAGCGCTGGAGGCTGTGTGACTAATTAGTAAGGAGTAGATGGCACCTGGGGCTGAGCACTCATTCTGCAGTGAGGGGTGTATATTGCGACCCCGGAAAAAGACTGACAAACTCAGGTTAGCCCCGGAGTAGCTTCCCAAAAAGAGAAAGGGGACTTTTTTACTGGTCGGAAATTTCCCTTTGAGGGCAAGCGACATATGGGATGAGTAAGGTAGCTTAAAATTTAAAATTTGGGACAAAAATTTTTAAAAGGGGAAAAAGTTAATTAAATTTTAATTTTCAAGCTTCTCACACAAAAATTTTTTTGGGGAAAATCCCCTTTAAGGCAAAATTACTCGCCCCTTTTTGCAACCCCTCCCCTTCGCCCTTCCTTCTCCTTTGCCTGCAGCCCAATGGTGCATCTTATAGTGGCTGCACTTGGGTCTTCTTGCTAAGTTCACCCTCAGCAGGACCCTCTGCCACTACACTCGATAACTCTGCACTCCCTCATAGTGCCAAACTATTTCATAACTTCTCTTGCATCTTCCTATACTGTACATCAGGGGTCCCCAAACGCCGGGCCGCGGACCGGCACTGGGCCGTGGCGCCTGCTCTGCTGGTCCGCGGCCCCGGGCTAACATGATGCCGGCCGACTGGTGACTTTGGTCTGGGCGGTCGGCATCTCCTCTGCGCGGCCGCTGTGATCCGGCCGCGCAGAGACAGCAGCTGCACACAGCGTGCGGCTGCTTCGCTATAGAGAAAGCAGGGCGGCTCTTTTACCGCCCCTTCTTTCTCTATCGTTCGTTGAAGATGTGGCGCTCAGTGAGTCGTCACACCCCCTGCCCCCCTCCGTCGTGCCAACGCGGGTCCTGGAGGGAGCAGCTCGCCCGGGGATCTGGGTAAGGTGAATGACTTTCTTCTTCTTTTTTTTTTAATTTTTTTTTTTTTTTTTTAAAAGCCTGGCCACTACAGGGGCATCTATCTATAATTATTCCTACTGGGGGCATATCTATAATTATTCCTATTGGCGGCATATCTATAATTATTACTAATGGTGGCATATATATAATTATTCGTAATACTGGGGGCATATGTATAAAATTTTTCTACTGGGGGCAGCTATCTATAATTATTTCTACTGGGGGCATCTATCTATAATTATTCCTACTGGGGGCATATTTTATATTATTCCTACTACTGGGGGCATAAATATAATTATTACTACTACTGGGGGCATATCTATAATTATTCCTACTACTGGGGGCATATCTATAATTATTCCTATGGGCATCTATCTATTTAAATTTTTCCATACTATTGGGGGCATATCTATAAATTTTTCCTATGGAGGCATCTATCTATAATTAAAACCTACTATTGGGGGCATATCTATAATTATTCCTACTGGGGGCATATCTATAATTATTCCTACAGGGGGCATCTATCTATAATTATTCCTACTACTGGGGGCATATCTATAATTATTCCTACTACTGGGGGCATATCTATAATTATTCCTACTGGGGGCATCTATCTATAATTATTCCTACTGGGGGCATCTATCTATAATTATTCCTACTGGGGGCATCTATCTATAATTATTCCTACTGGGGGCATATCTATAATTATTCCTACTGGGGGCATCTATCTATAATTATTCCTACTACTGGGGGCATCTATCTATAATTATTCCTACTGGGGCATCTATCTATAATTATTCCTACTACCGGGGGCATATCTATAATTATTCCTACTACTGGGGGCATATCTATAATTATTCCTACTACTGGGGGTATATCTATAATTATTCCTACTGGGGGCATATCTATAATTATTCCTACTACTGGGGGCATATCTATAATTATTCCTACTACTATATCTATACCCTCCTACTATATCTATTTATTACTACGGGGGGTATTTATTTAAATCAAATCATACAAACTTTTGGGGTATAATACCTATCTCAAGGACTACGGGGGGATTTTTCTTATAAATGACAGAGGGGATTACCTATACTTTGTTTTAATGCTAAATCAATTTACTCCCAGCGGGATTGCCCAGCTCTTTGGGTCGCTTTAAATTAGTAAAATACTGACCCACGAGCTGACAATCAGTCTGCTTTTTTAAAAAATTTAGGTTACCCATATATATCCAAAAATGACACGTATCCCCACTTTTGTGGGGTGTGTGGTTGTGTGTGTGTTTCTAAACCCCCAAACCCCCGCTAAAAAACCCTCCCCCCAATTAACCCCCCCCGACATTGGGCCCGGGGAAAAAAATTTGCGTGCATAAAAAACCGGGCCCCTGGTGGAAAAAAGGTTGGGGACCGGGGCTTTCTTTTCTTTAACATTATGTGAAAACACAAAGTTTGCCATCTTTAGAATTGGGCTTCATAACCCCCGGGTGAAATCAGCCCCACCTCCTGCCTACTGATTTTCCGGGGAATCAAAGCCACTGGCAGAGCCCCAGCAGTGCCATCTTGCACAGTGGATCACCAGCCAACAGCTACACAAAACACAACAGCACTAAATACAAGCTGACAATTCCCATGGGGGCCCTAAAAAAAAAAAAAACGGGGGGAAACAGTAAAGGGGTTGTTCAGAGGGGGTTTAAATTGGGGGGCGAAATTTACCCCCCAAAATTTTACGCCGTGTGGGGGGGGGGGAAAGGGGGGGGAGGGGAGGGGGGGGTTGGAAACCTCCCCGGGGCCCCCTTTAAAATTATCGTACAAAGTGGGTGTATACGAGCTTAGTAAATGACATGTCACTTATCTCCCCCTGCGGCGGATTTGCCGAGCGGGGAGAGGAGACGTAATCCATAGTTCTCTATGAGAACTGTGGATTTCCGTAATGCCTGGGCCGTATTTCAGCCCGTAATTCGCGCAGTACGCCGTGAATTACGGGCTGAAATACGTGCCCAAATAAGCCGTGTGAACATGGCCTCAGAGTAGGAATACACAGATCAGTCTCTGAATACTGTTTAAATTTGTATTTGTAAGACAAAACTGGAAAGGAAACCTACATAGATAAAAGTTGCAATAGAAATGCTTGTATCTCTTCTGTGTGGTTTGGACCCATTTTTGGTTTTGGCTTACAAAATACTGATGCAAAATATCGATTGAAAACATAATGTGAATCCAGCCTTAGGAAGAGCAGAAGTGCAGAACTGTAGCCAGGAGCAGCAAAATATCCAGATCTGAGTCTTTCAGCTGCTCATATACACAGCTTTCTGAGAAAAGGAAATTATGGCCAATGGTTCTGTGCCAATGATTCAGTGCTTCTGGCTGCTGCAATGAAGTACAGCCACAGAGATCATGTACTTGGCTGTGTTTAAAGCCTATTATTGGGACAGTCACTGTATCATACCTCACCAGCTGGCAATGCATGCAGCAGTGGTAAAATGCAGAACAAACCCCAGACAGCACAGAGCATGCTGCAGGTTTTAAAATGCATCGCAAGCTTATGAGTAGACAGGGCTTTTTTTATGCTGCGCAGGAATAGAGATTTATAATGTAATCCATATATGACAATACAGTGTTTGGGTGGGGAGTAATTATGATCACCACAGCCACAGCCTATTACTTTAGTAATGTTACTTTAATGTAATTCTCTGCCACACACCATCTCTGTCCCTCTGAGTCGTTTCCCCAATGTGGCTCTCTTGCAGGCTCCTGTATAAGGCCAGTGCATGCCATATCACTTTCACAACCTATGGTCTGATACCTACTACTACTTAAAGGCCTCCCCCCCTCAACTTGATGTCACTTTGTTGGTGTGAGTTGTAGTTGTCTGGGCTATATGTTTCTTGGTTCTGACCCTTGGCTTGTTCCTGACCTCTTTGTTTGTCTGCTGCCTGCCCTGACCTTCTGTTGTGACCTCTATACTCTTTTGGTACCACGTCTACACATCAGCTGTCACGTCCGGTGACCACATGTATGGCAGCAACCTGGGAGTTCCCTGCAGCAAAGTTCCTCAGTACAAGGAGTCAGAGAGTGAAAATCAAGGGACTCCTCAGACTCCACTCCATGGCGTAGTTCTAAGCCAAAGTTCGATGCTGACCTCATGACAATGTCATTGATCCAGCACCAATGTAAGAAACTTCAAACCTTTATTTTCATCTGTTTAAAAACATATGGCGACATGTAAGAAAACTGTCTTGGTCTAAGACTTTCTTTGTTGCCCATAGCAACCAATCAGCGTTCCCCTTTCATTTCATATAGTGCTCTGAAAATGAAAAGGGGGCACTGACTGGTTGCTATGGGCAACAAGGAAAGTCTTAGACCAAGACAGTTTTCATGCATGTCCCCCATAGTGACAGGGGTATCCGTTCTATGCATTGCTAGTCATGGTTATGTGATCATAATTGATTACAAACTTCTGTGTTTGTTCAAAAGTTCTAACCAGTGGAAGAATGTTTATTAACTCTCTACATCTTGTAGTAATCTGGAAATTTTTAATATAAAAAAATAAACCATTATGGGTAAATACCTAAAATAAGAAGCTTCCGTTTATGGATGTGAACAAAACCTGTACTTTAATATTTAAATCCAGACAACCTGTTTTCTGTGCACCTGCGATGATCTCCCGTTAAACAGATAGCACTTGTTAAAAGCTTTCCATTTTTCTGAAAATGAGCCTTAAATCTCCCATTAATGCAATAAATATGCTTAGCAATGCATAATTACTTTTTATCAGTAATGGAATACAATTACAAGAAATATAATTCCCCTCATTAAGATAATTAAATGTGTTTAAAGATTTCAGGCCAATTGCAGTTAACTCCTTTACGTGATTAATTATGTCTTATCTTGATATACAAATATATGTACTTTTTGATAATTGAGTATTTGACTTTGGTGACAGAAGGATCACGTTCAAGTGATTGTGTCTTGATGGACAGGATCTGATAACTCCATTTCAGATCACCCATGTTTTGCTTATACCAAATAACCTATTCCCACTGTGTTCACCCCTGCTGGCTCCTCAGTCTCATCTGTCTCTGGAGGGATTTATGTTTGCAGCTTTAGCAAGAAATAAAATCCAAATTGTAAGCAGTTAGACACTTTTTTGAGCAATTTAGCACTTTATTTCTCTGATATTCTCTGGGGAATTTATTTGATATATGAAAGATAGCAAAAATCTTCACTCAATCAGCATCAAATAGTATGTTTATCCCCAAGGGTACAATAGAGTAATTAGGTGCTGATAGGAAAGTACAGAATTTGTGTCTTTTTTTTGCTTATTTCCAGATGTGATTACCTTTTCATATGACCATTACAGCACCTACTGATTTTTTAAATTTTTTTCTGGACCTTGTTACACAATTTAGTACTCTTCTTCATCTATTACTAAGTGTTCATAGCCTTGGCTGCAAGTGTTAATGGTAATCAGCCTTTTTAATGTATCTGCACCACAGATGTGTGGAGCTCTTCACCTTGGGAGGATAATGTCAGGGTAAGTTAATGTCTTTCAGCAGAGCTCATTTTAAACACTTCACAGCCTTTTGAAGGAGCTCTCCAGAAACCACCTCGATGCATGTTCTTACAAAACTGTCATGGCACTCTATAACTGGCAAGAACACTGACTGAAATGATTTTATTCTGCTGTGTTAAAATAGAATATTTAGTGATGTCATTTGGAGGGATGGCTTTTAATAAAGTTAATGTATTGGACTCTTCCTGGAGAAGTCTCCTGTGGTAATGAACTTATTTTTTTTTTTTTTTGTAAACTTAATTTTTATTAAATTTTACAATAACAAAAACATATAATAACTGTCCATTAGATGAGATACTACTCGACACACAAATAAATAATATAAGGCATCATTACTACAGATAAGAAAAGTACTAAGCAATGAAAGTACAAAATAGCACTAATGACATACTTTGGTATCATAATAATAAGAATGAAGCAAAAGAAGTCTCCATCTTCACTAAAGAAAGAAAACAAAAAATAATAAAAAAGTAACCCCCCCCAAAAAATCAAAACAACACAGAACAGTGGTACCCATACGCAGTTATGTATAAGAGACATAATCACATACACCTATGTAATCGTAATGAACTTATTAAACTCTAACTCTATCATATGAATAACAAATAATCAACCAGATTTTCACTTAACAGTATTTGGGAATGCTGAACAGCACACAGTACACTTGATTAAAGTGACCTTCAGTTAAAAACTTTGAAACATCATTATCTCCATAGGATCATATACCCCCAAAATATGTGTTGCTTAATTTTTTAGTGGTAGGCAGAATTACACAACGCATTTCTCTTTATAATTATCCCATCTAGCACTCTGCTCCCCTTTAGTCCAACCTCAACTCTGCTGTCCGACTGATGCACTTCTCTCCTCCCTACTAGTCTGTCAATACATTCAATGGCTACATATTGCCCAGCAAATTCAGTTCAAGTTACATACAAGGCTCTCCATAATGGTACGTGCATGTAAAATGCCGGTGGGATTCTGTTTCAGAATCCGGTTGGTATTTTATCGCCTTTTGGTGTTTTGAGAGACAGTTCTGTCCGCAGTTTGTGGTTTAGCTTGTTCCCCATAACCATTGAATTGCAGATCTTCTGCACGAATATTGAGCATGTTGTAAGTTGTTCGGTCCGCTAGCAGTGTAAAAAACCATCCGGCAGATAATCCATTCAGTTTGGACTGCTGAACGGATTTTCTATTAAAGTCTATTGGGATGATTGCTTGTCAGTTTTCAGACGGTTTCTAAATCCGCAAACTGTCTAAAAAACCGACCAATTAACCATGCCGTGTGGACTGACGCTAACTTCTCACCCCATACATTTCTGCCTTAATCTCCAAATCCCCCACCCACTTGCAATCTCCGCTCCTCACTGGACCTTATTCTCTGCTCTCCTCTTGTCAGCTCCTCACACAACTATCTCCAAGACTTCTCTCGTGAATAACCCATACTCTGGAACTCAGTGCCCCAACACATCAGACTCTCCTCCCCTTTACTAGTTTCAAGAGTAATTACAGTATCAAATTTTGCAAACAGCTAAAATATAACTTTTAACAACCACATCTAAAAGTACTTATGCCAGCAACCAATTTGCTATCTACTGTCAAGGACATAAACATCACAAATGTCTGGAACCGACGTAGCGGAGGTAGATCATACATGCATGGTTATATGTATGATCTACCTACACTGTGTTGCTTTCAGGCATTTGTGTCGTGTATGTTCTTGATAGTTGATAGAAAATTGGTTGCTGGCATAAGTACTTTTATATGTTGTTATTAAAAGATATATTTTGTATGTTTGCAAAATTTGATACTGTGATTCCTTTTGAAAGTTACAGCATTTCGTCTTGTAAATGATGATTTTAGTTTCAAAACGTAACCTAAAAACCCAGTTCTTCAGGATTGCCTACAATTTAAAATAACCCTGCGGCCACTCCACCACAATACACACTTTTCCATCCTTCACCTTCAACATTGTAGATTGTACGTTTTTGCGAGCAGATTCCTCTCTCCTCCCAGTTTGTTATTAACATATTTTTCCTAGTCTTATATATACAAAAGTGATGGTAACCTTAATGTAACATTTTGCTGCACAGCCTTTTAGGGCAATCACTGCAAGAAAACCATTTCTCCCAGAAGCTTTGTGGTTTTGAAAATTCCAGTCACACTTTTTTATTATTTTCTTTCAACAATGGTTTCCTTCTCAGTCGTCTTCCATTAAGTCCAATTTGGCAGAGATGGAGATAGATGGTGTGACCTGACGTTGATGTAGCTTGACCTTAAAGTTCACCTCTAATCTCTTTGGAAGTTGTTCTTGGTTCTACCATTTGCAAGTCTCTTCAATCTATCCTTTTGTGACCACATCTGGGGAGGGTGGCTAAAGTCCCATAGACTTTTAACTTCTGAATGCTATAAGCAACTGTAGTAACTGGAACATCAAGCTGTTTGGAGATGTTTTTATAGCTTCTACCTTTAACATATGTATCTATAATTTGCTCCTGAAACAACACTATTCTTAGTTTTCTTATAGTCCATGCTTAGTGTGACAGACACCATGATAATAAACAGCACAGTGACTACTTTTCACCCTTTAAATAGCCAAATTGACTGACTACATGTTTAAAAAAACCTGTGATGATTATTAGGGCATGTTCACACGATGGATTTGGCCGCGGTTATGGCCGCGGGTTCCGACGCGGTTTCCGCGACCAAAACCGCGGCCAAATCGCAACTAGTTTATTAACATGGTTTCCTATGGGAAACCGCGTTAATATTCACACGCCGCGGGTTTGGCCATTTAAATTTATAATTACTTTTGGCAGTTTCAAGTTATTTTAGTGACCATTGTATGCATTTTTTTCTTTAACTGAGCGGTACCAACAATTTCCACGTGTATTAATAAGTAAATAACAATTGCAATAGATCACCCATGGCATATTTAGAAAATATGTCTCAAAGGATAATTTAATATCTTGGATGATAAAGGCCCCACATGCATCACTCCTGAGGTAACCACATTCAGACAGTGACACATGTGGGAAGTTTATCCTTTCAGACATATTTTCTAAATTTGACATGAATGATATATTGCAATTGTTATTTATTTATTATGTATCATTATGGATGTGTTTTTTAACATTGAATTATTTATCTATCTGGTTTCTTGCCTTTACAGAAAAAACATACAGAAAATGGGACATTACTTACTCAAAAAAACACTCCAATTCTTTGGGGCTTGTTAACAGCTCAATGGCTGAACTAACATGAACCCAGTAGCTAGCAACTCTGCCATTTATGCTGACTGGGAAGAAGATCACATGTGCAGCTAATTGCTAGAGCAAGATGAAAAACTGCACACCAACTTTAACACCTATTCACACCAGCATGCAGAAAAGCCGCAGTATAATGCATGAGGAGATTGCATAGATGCAAAGTAACCAATGAAACAATCACTCATACAACCTCAGGGCATGAGGGAGGTGGTTGCCAGTACTACAATTGCATATAATAAGGCGATACAAAAGTGTGCCATAAATATAGATACGTGTGGTACACAATGCTGGCTTACAACCTATTAGTGACACCCATACTATTAGACCAGGCGGGCTGCCCAGCATTTTCTAAGTGTCCAACACAACACTGGCACACTCTGCTCCCCAGCACTGTTATTTGCCCTACGTTTACTTGTTCTGTGGTTGTTTGTCTCTGTTTGTGTTTTCACTGTGCTCAGTGCAGTTATCAGTCATCTGGTTGGGGCCGACATGTTAAGGAGTCGGGTTTCCCAAAAGGCAGGGACAGAGGCTGGGACCAGTGTCAGGGCCTCAGTTGTCTGTGTCTTTGTGTGCGTCCCTGTCACTCCCTGACAGTATCATTATGATTTATGTTTTTTGTTCTAACTTGATACATATTTCTCTTCTACATTTATAAAGCGTCTTGGTTGTCATTATCTGGTAGCCGAACAGGACAATGTTAGGGCGTGTCCCCACTGCACAGGTCAAATACCAAGTAATTGTCCTGTTTTGCGGCCGCGATGAGCGGAGAAAAGCCCTCCCCTTCCACATTGTCATGCACAGATTCCGTCCGAAAACTGGAGGGAAGAATGTGCAGGTACAATGTTTTGCGGGCGGAAAAACCGGCCGACGGAAAACCCGTGCAGTGGGGACTGCTGCACGGGTTTTCCATAGAGCACCATTGTGCTAGTTTTCGGACAGTTTTTCAGGCGGTCTGCAAAACCACAAACCGGCTGAAAAACCGGCCTGAAAACCCGTGCCGTGGGGACATGCCCTTAATGTTTTTAAACATATTAGTTTTTAGAGATAGATAAGATTTTTGTATTGGAAAGAGTAAAGCGTTATGGTAATTGGATGTGCAACCGTTTATACTTATTCCCTTTTCCTCCTTTTATCTTGCTTTGACTAGTTCTTCACTTGTAGAAGTGCATTCCATGTGTTATTTGGTGGTGCCTGTTCTCTTGTTTTGTATTTTGTAGTTTCTTGGATGAGACACATTTTACTACATATTTGCCTAAAGCACCAACGTAAAAATCCTTAATTTGCCCTGAAGCCTAATTGAAGATTATTTGGGTCATAAAAAGACATAGACAATTGCATATGCTACTATTTTCTATAAACATCTTGATGATACATAGTCTTTGCTGTCAGTCGTAGTAATGTTTGGTTTCAATATATATATATTGTCAAGGACTAGGAAAATGTACACAGAATATTGAATAGGGCTGCTTTACATTATAACTGCATTCAGCTGCAAACACATAAGCACTTATTTACAAATGAAAGGTAATTAGTAGAATGTTTTATAGGCACAATGAAACCACAGTAAACCTGTTATGAAACTGATTGTTCCAGAAAAAAAAAGTTTCCAGAGTTCGTTACAAGACATAGAGTTATGAATGAAATCTATGACAGATGATCATATATCATAACGGGAATGTAATGAACCTTCCAGTACTCTGTAATCTCTTTTTATAGGTTATGCCATTGTGCAGCTATTGACACTTTAGCTCATTTAGAGAATGACAAGGCCTATATTTTCCTTACTGCGATCTGTTGAAAGGTTGCTCCATAGCTGCAAGTCTTTTGTAGGCCCTTGAAGTTAATGAACTATGAAACTGTATCATTGAAATATATTTGTACAAGTAATAAACATGAAATAAGTAAGAACAGTGAGCTGCAACAATGTACCATATTTCATAAGTTTTATTCTTAAACCTCTAAAATGATGAGCCAATTCCTTTCCACCATAAAATCTTACCATATTGCAGTTGGAAGATGTCAGACTTTTTCCTGTTCTGCCAAGATTCCTAAAGCTGTAAGTAAATTATAGCTGGTGCCTATATCCACTTCATCCACTTTAAACCCAATTCCAAAATAGGGACAAGGCCTTTTGTTGCCCTAGGTCACCTAGTGCACCTCCACCTCCATGCTTAAAATTCACATGTCTGGTTTTGACCTGATGCACAGTGCCTGAAGCTGTGACCTCTCCAGTAAGGTGAAGTGATTAAGAAATGCAACTACTGCTCTTTTTTTGGAGATGTGGTATAAATACCATGTAATCTTTATTTGGCAGGTCAGTACAATTCTGATGACTTTATATCTATTTATTTTCTTCATCATCATTTTTTGAGACAAATAACTTTTTTTATTTTCCATCTATTAAACTATGTGAGAGCTTGCTTTTTGCAGACTGAAGTATTATTTTTATCGATACTATTTTCAGATACCTGTCATGTATTGACTTTCAATTCCAATTTTTGGGGAAGCAAAACCCCAAAAAATAAATGCAACTGTGTAGCTTTGTATTTTTCTCACAGTGTTCACCATGCAGGATAAATAAGGTTGTGTATTAATAGATTGGATTTTTACAGACACAGTGTTACCAATTGTGTTTATTTTTTATTTGTAAAATAGGAAAAAGGAAGTGTTTTCAACTTTTAATTTCCTTAGTCATGTTTAAAACTTTTAATTTTAAAACTTTTATTTTTACTTGTAATCTTAGTTTTCATAGGGTATTTGACCACCGGACTGTGTGATCCCTGATGTATTGCAGAATAGTTTACAATTATAGTTTATGAGCCAGCTCCATACATCCTTATGCCCCCTTGTTAATAGGCATTAGTAGGTCGCCCTTGGTGGTCACTTACCTCTTTCTACCCGTCACCCTGGCCCTGCCATTTTCATATACCCTGTAGGGGAGTTCTAATTTGATAGAGGAGAGTCCTCTGTTCAGGACTCTCATCTTATCTCCAGGGAATACAGCATCTACAAACAGCATCTATTGCACTGAAAGACTTGTTCTGTTCTGCATTACATAGAGAAGCTATTGATTTGAATGGGAACCTTATAATTTTATTTCCCTTATGGTGGTGCTGCAGAGAAATTGAACACTTCTTGCCAAATTTTAGCACAAATTGCAACTGATTTCTTGGGGAGCCAGCAAATGTATACTTTTTGATTCCTCTATTGTCAAGGGACTTTTTGAACAAGGACATAATGTTCAAAGCGAAAAACTATTTACCCTTATAACGTAGACAATGCGAAATCTTACAAAGGGAGGATTTCTATATATAAATCGCCTAATTTAAGATACTGTTTTCAGAATTTGAATTCAAGTCTTTGTATTCTAGTTGAATTTAAAAGTTCATCGTTGTGAAATAATTCCAGCTATGCTAAGTAAAACTAACCTTGAATGTTCTCTACACTGTAATAAGCACAGCCCACATGTAATTACTAATGGAGACCATTTCTATTGATGCTATTTAACCACGGAGATAACAATAAAGGTCTATCATCATTTCCATTGAAGGTTAAAGATATAAGAATGCCTGTTTCCTTAGCTTAGTTTAATAAACCTGGTAAACAGGAGATAAATCTAAGCAATAACTAGGATCACCTCTTGTTTTGTTTGTTTCTTTCCCTGACCTATGTCTTATTATTCTGTAGTTATATACAAAAGCTATTGGTATAAAAAGTTACCAGAACACAATACAATAGCAATTGTAATTGACAATAGCAATTGTCATGTAAATCAAACCCACCAAAAATAGACGCCATGGGGCATCTATCAGCCAACACGTATAGGAAAGCCGAGATCCACGCACGAAATCCAAGAGGAAGGTATGCATAAAACTACTTTTGTTTATTCACATTAATTAAATGTTTACAGGTATATACTTCAAATACAGAAAGGCATAACCACACTTACGTGTCTTGGTATGAAAGACCTTATTCGTAGTGCAGTATCGCAGGTCAGTTGGAGTTTTTGACCTTTCTGTGAACCGCACTCATGATTGATGCCTTAGAGACTGATAAACCAGACTTGGTGAGCTGACCCCTTCTTTTTATTGTTTCTTTGGTATCTATCAGCCCACCATACACATTACATTATTGTTGGTGAAATTTACTGACAACAAATAATTGTATAAAGGGCTTAAAGGAATTGTACCACTAAATAAAAGTACAGGGTGGACCATTAATATGGATACACCTAAATATAATGGGAATGGTTGGTGATATCACCTTCCTGTTTCTGGCACATTAGTATATGGGAGGGAGAAACGTTTCAAGATGGGTGTAGACATTGGTGGCCATTTTGAAGGTGGCCATTTTGGATCCAACTTTATTTTTCCAATGTGAAGAGGGTCATGTAACACATCAAACATATTGAGAAAAACAATGGTTTTAACATAACTTTATTCTTTCATGAGTTATTTACAAGTTTCTCTTTGTTTACAGCCATTGACATGTTGCAGAGGTTAACACGTGAGGAGCGGATAGAAATTGTGTTGATGTCTGATGAACACAGTACCCAGGTCATTGCAGCAGATTTCAATGCAAGCCACCCTACGATACCACCCATCTCCTATGCTACAGTTAGCAAACTGTTTGCCATATTTAATGAAACAGGTTCAGTGTTGGATTTGCCAAAATGAGAACACAAGAAAACTGTCACAAATGAAGAAACATCAGTGGCTGTCCTAGCTTCATTCAGCAAGAGCATTGAAGATGAAACGTGGCTGGGTCTTTCAGCATGACAATGATCCCAAGCACATCACCAGGGCAACAAAGGAGTGGTTTCCTAAGAAGCATTTCAAGATCCTGGAGTGATCAAGCCAGTCTCCAGATCTCAACCCCATAGAAAACCTTTGGAGGGAGTTGTAAGTCCGTGTTGCCCAGCGACAGCCCAAAAACATCACTGTGCTATTTGAGATCTACATGGAGGAATGGGCAAACATACCAGCAACAGTGTGTGCCAACCTTGTGAAGACTTACAGAAAACGTTTGACCTCTGTCATTGCCAACAAAGGAAATACAACAAAGTATTGAGATGAACTTTTGTTATTGACCAAATACTTATTTTCCACCATAATTTGCAAATAATTTATTTCCAAATCAGACAATGTGATTTTCTGGATTTGTTTTCTCATTTTGTCTCTCATAGTTGAGGTCTACCTATAATGTCAATTACAGGCCTCTCTCATCTTTTTAAGTGGGAGAACTTGCACAATTGGTGGCTGACTAAATACTTTTCCCCCATTGTATATCTGCATTACTTTCCCTCTCATCTTAGTCTAAAAACTTTTGTTTCAAAATCAATAAGTGAAAGTCATAGTTACGTGATATTGTTTTTGGCTATGAATAATTCCTTCAAAAGGGAGGTTTTCAGAAGCCTAGTATGCACAAACTTTATTAGGTTTTTCCATCATGTTACTTCTGGATCAGAAGCCAGCTCATAGAAGAGGAAGATGGCAGCGCATGTGGTGTTCTCCCCATTCATTTCTATGGTATTCCCCAATACAGCTGAGGAAGTGATCCAGGGAGTACCAAGATGGGAAAACTACCTTAAGTCCCCTAAAATAGTAACCATATAGATTTTAATAACATAAATCCTGCCAAAATTTTTGTAGTTTTGGGCAACACTATATCAGATGCGTCCACTCTATTTCCTTATCCAGACATTTAGGGTACGTCCCCACGGCAGGGTTTTCAGTTGGATTTACAGATTGTTTTCGAATTTGAAAACTGTCTTTAAACTTACTGACTTTTACATAGACTTAAATATAAGATCCATGCAGTAGTTCACACTGCTGGATTGTCTGCAGAAAGTTTTTTTACACCGCCGGCGTTCCAAAAAACTTAGAACATGTTCATTCTTCTGCCCGGTTTGAAGGTAGATGGCTTTAATCTGCAAACTGCAGACAAAAGCCATCCCTTTACATTCAAAAATGAAATATACCAGTCGGAAAATTCGAACAGTATTTTGACATTGCTGTGTGAACGCACCCTTTCAGAATTTATGGTTTAGGGCTTTCTTCTTTCCTATCCTATGTAGAAACTTTGCTGAAATACCAAATAACTCATTTTATGAGAGTAACATTTATAAATGTGCTATAGATCTTTACCCATTGCAATTTAGTAAAATCTTCCAGGTTGTCTTTCAGTTTTTACTGGATTTTAAATGTGAACTTTTCTTAAGTCATCACTATGTGCTTTAAACACTTTAGAAATAAACTCCCTGGCTTTGAGTTATAAAATTGAGTTGTAAAATTAATTTTTTTCACTAGAATTTGTGCAAAAAAGTGTGGTTTATTTGCAAATATTAGGAAATATGTTTCTTAGATAACCTAAAAACTGCACTTATGAGCACTATCAGAGCAGTTTTGGCGGTACTGCTCTTAGGGCCCGGATCAAATTTAAAGGGGTTGTCTCACTGCAAGGATTGTTTTTTTATGTTAAAGATCTTACAAAAACAAGTCACTTTGCAATATATGTCCATTAATACTGTCCTACCTATTCTGAGATATTCCCTCTTGTAAGGGCTGCATCAGCTCCTCAGGTTGCTACAGCTACAGACCTGTTTGCTTTATCCTGATAGGCTGCCAGCACTGGTTGCTATAGCTACAGACCTGGTTTCTACTGCAGCCTAGTGGAAGCCAGTAAACACGCCCCTGAATTCAAAGTGAAACCAAGTAAACAAGACTGAGGCAAGATGAATCAATATAGTGAGACAACCCCTTTAAGGGAAAAGGGGCCTATTGATATAGTGCAAGTAAGGAACTGGTAACGGGTGGGAGATCAGATGCCTCACGGGCCCTGAAACGCTTGTACTTAGTGTGCCAAACATATAAAGATTTCTTCCCTTACCACCTTGGCAAGGTATAATGGTAAGGGTATAATGCCCTTGCTCTTCCACAGTTCTAAGGTTTATCATTATATATCCATAGAGTAGTGAACCATTTAGATTAAATTTTTTAAGGTAAGTCTAAATATAATATAAAAACTTGCAAATCTTATTCTTTCTATTAAAGGGTTTTGAAAATGTCCTGCCTCTAATATTTGATATATACCTTCAGGTAATTGAGGCTTTTGACTGTAACATTGAGGATTTAAATCATCCCACTCCTTGATGTTTAACTTGAATGTATATATAAAAAAAAAATTAGTAACTATTAATCCACCTTCCTTCAAGCCATATTATGTTTAACCCCTTGATGATATGTGTTATGTAGTTATAAGGGTGCTGCTCCCAGGGAGTATAGACAGCTGCCCCAGATACATAGTGCTATCATGGCATGTGCTCAGGAGCTGGGCCTGCAACATTGGGAGTGAGTTTCAGCTGCATATTCCAACTAATACTCTGCTGCAAGAGCCAGGGTTAAAAATTACTCCAATCCCGACTATTTAACCCATCAGTTGCCTTGTGTAATGCAGTCATTCTTAGACCCAGGCTGACATAGCAACACATTGTCACCCTGCAATCGCATCATATCCCCCTCCGATATGATTACAGGGTGCAGGCGGCTTGTCATGTCACCCAAGGCCTAAAGGTGGCCCTAAGTCTGGCATGAGAGCCCACCTATTAGGTTATCTCGAAAGTAAGATCTAACAGATGTCTGTCAGCATTTCGCTGATGGCTATATTACACTGCAATACTGGAATATTGCACTGAATAACAGAAGCAATCAAGTATTCACATGGTCAAATCACTAAGTGGGACTAAGCAAGCTTTCCTGCTTTATTATGTAAAAAATAGAAAAGTATAAATAATATAAAATATTGCACATAATTGATATCTCTGCATCTATAATAACTCAAGCTATAAAATTATTATATTATTAAATATGCTTGATAAACGCCATATGTAAAAGAAACTAAATAAACTACAATGATCCTGCTTTTATATATCCTTCCTCCCAAAAACAAAGTATAAAGCAATTAAAAAATAGAACCTACCCCCAAATAGTACCAATAAATATTACAGCTAATCCTACAAAAAAGATCCCCAAACAGCTCTGTTAATAGAAAAATAAAAATGCTTTGTCATTAAAGAGTTAAATTCTGGTAGGTTTAACTAACCAGATCAAGTTATCAAAGGGACACTAAGGGCGACATGTATGAACAGCCAGACATCAGGCGCAGCCCCGTTCGCAATAGTTTAAAAGCGGCAAGCAGCACTTTGTAATGCACCTGATTTCAGGGGGTGTGTGGGAGGCGGGGCGCACTAGAACTATACGAAGCTATAGATTTATAGCTTCAGTACGGCAATTCCAGGCGCATTAATGCTGGAACAAGTAAACCACTTTCAAAGTGGTTTACCTGAGCCAGAATTGTCATCTTAGCGCGAGAATGCTCCTCATTTATGACCCACTGTAGATCGGGTTCATAAATAAGGTGCATTCTACACTATTATAATGCGCATGAAAATTGTTGTTTAAGCTATACAGCTTCCTCAGGAAAAGTTATATAAGAGAATATATATATAGCTGGCTATGCAGCTGCACAGCCAGCGATATGCGTGGGGTCTTGGTGATGTAGCCTAGCCTGTTACCTGCACAGTCCTGCCATGTTCTGTCATTTGGGGTTACTCTGATTGCTATATCATATATATTCTCTTTTACAACTTTCCCAAAGGGGTTTCTTTGGTGGATATAGCTTTGGTTTAGTATTTGTTTTGTTATATATATTATTTCTTATTTTTCATCCATACTATATCCAATTAGACCTCTGTAATAGGATTTTGTTCATATCAGGTGTTTCATCTATTTCCCAACAGGATTTCAAACTGTCATCTGACATCTCTGTGTTTTTAAATGTTTTTAAGTGTTGGGTTTATTGTAGTCCCTTATTTCTAATAAAGCTTATATGGTTGTGCAGCCATCTAGTATGTTTTCTTTTCTTCTATGTGATAGTATACGTCTGATATGGTGGCATTGTTTACTTGCATTGTTTGTCAGCATTATTTGTGTGTTACAATTATAAGGTCAGTGACTGTGTGTCTCAGTATATTTGTTTTTACACAAACATGCATATAGTTACAGTATGCTAGTAAAACTCCCAACTTGACAGAATTATGTTTGCTTTCCTATTTATGTGTATAGTATCTAGTGATATGATGCTTTGCTTAAAGGGGTGCTTTTTATGTGTTATAGGGCTCTCACCTGTATTATTTTAAACTTTTTTGTTTCATACTAAAACACTGTCCAGCTGTGCACAACCAGGCAAAAAGCCCTGTTCTCCCCTCCACTCTAGCTCCTTCCAACCATGAGACATTCATTGATCACATGGCCTCAACGAATAATTTTTCATCACTCAATGGGTGTGCTTTGAAGCCAGGCTCAGCTCATTAACACTCCTCTGTAGTGGGTGGGACCTCAGCAGAGAATGATCTGGCTGCATTCATTCTTGCCAGCCTGTAGTTTTTAATTGAATAGAAATAATTATATTAGAGCTATTACAGGGGAGGGGTAACTGTTTGTTTATCTTTGAATCCTGCTGCTAGGAATTACTAACAGTAACGGGAGCAGACAACAGCAGTTCAGAGCTGGGGGTTGTGTAGTGCTGTCATGAAAATGATAACTGCAGCTCTGTGCAGTTTACATAGTGACTCATATGTCCTAGCGATTATCATTATCATGACAGCAAGTACAGAGCTGGGGGAATTACACATGTATGTCAGCACAATATCTAGTAGTGATAACTGTGGAGTAATGTCCAAGATTGCAATTCAGTTTGGGAGTTGTAGAAAAGAGATGCTGGAGAGGTACTGACCCCCCCACAAGGAAGTGGATCTTAAAGATGGATAGATGAATAAGACAAAAGAAAAAAAAAGAAACACAAAGTTTGTGGAAAATCTTTACTTTTCAATATAAATGCTGTTTATAGTGTTCTATGAAATTGTTAAACTCCCAGATAAACCCTTTAAATTTTTTAGCTCTTTGTCTGAGGTATACAAAATGTAGCAATATATGTCTCCAGCAAAAGGAAGTGATATATGGTAGTTAATAGGCATGCACCAGTGTGCATTGCAAATGGAACACCACAGTAAAAAAATGTATACATTTTTATATTGCATGCTTTCTAATATAACTATTTAACCCTTTACCGCCGGAGCCTGTTTTGACCTTCCTGACACAGCCCTATTGACATGTGTCAATTTATGTGAGAATAACTTTTTGACACTTTTACCTATCCATGTGATTCAGAGATTGTTTTCTCATGACACATTGTGCTTTAAGTTAGTAAGAAATTTTTATCCATACAATCCTTGTTTGTTTGTGAAAAATATCAAAATTTCATGAATATTTGGAAAAATTTGCGATTTTGAAAGTTGCAAAATTTCTGCGTGCAAGACAGATAATTTTTCACCACAAAATAGTTTATAACTAGCATCTACCATATGTCCACTATAGGTTGGCATAATTTTTTAAATGTCTTTTTTTTTTTTTACAACATTAGAGGGCTTAGAAATTTAATAGTCATTTCACACATTTTCAAGAAAATTTGCAATATACATTTTTTTAGGGACCACTCCAGTTCTGACATGGCTTTGAGGGGCCTGCATGTTAGATACCCCCATAAGTGACACCATCTGAGAAACTAGAACCCTTAACGTATTTACAAAAACTATTTAGGTATTTTGGGATAACCCTTTAGATATTTTCACAGAAATTAAAGCAAAGTGGAGGTGAAATTTCAAAATTTCACTTTTTTTTGGCAGATTTTTAAATTTATTTTTTCCATTATTAAACTGGAATACGGTAAATGTGACTAGGTAAATGCAACTTAATATCAATTCCCCAGGTCTGCCTTTTTTAGAGATATCCCATATGTGGCCCTAGTGATTATTTGGCTAAACCCATAACCCCCAGAATAGGAGGAGCACCTACTTTACTCTGGGGTCTCATTTTCAATACGATTTTATTTAGGCGCCATTTCAGGTTTGGGGACACCTAAGGTGCTAAACTTAATAAACACCCCTAAATAGACCCATATTGGAAACTACACCCCTTAAGGAATTTATCCAGGGGTGCATTGAGTATAAAGACACCACATGTGATTCACAAATTTTTATTAGAATAAGGCTGTGAAAATTAAAAAATGTTTTTTTCCAATAATCTGCAATTTTAGCTTAAAATGTTTCATTTTATACAAGGAATCCTGGAAAAAAGAACCTAAATCTTTGTTAAGCAATTTTTTCCCAAAGTTCGGCAATACCCTACATGTGGGTGTAAAACTGCTGTTTGGGCGCACGGAAGGGCGTATAAGTGAGGGAGCGCTATTTGGCTTTTGGAACGCAGATTTTGGTGGGGCCATGTCGCATTTGCAAAGCCCCCAAAGTAGCAGAACAGGCGAAACCTTCCTGACGTCGCCCCATTTTGGATTCAACACCCATCAGGGATCTCATCTAGGGGTGTATTGTGCATTTTAGGCCACAGGTGTTCCATAGTTTTTTTTAGCTTTGGGGGCAATGAAAATGGGGGGGAAAACGCAGTTCGGTCATTGTTTTTTGAGTTTAAATTTTACAGCATTCGCCGTGCAGTGTAAATATGTGATAACTTTACTATGGGGGTGGGTTTACAATTAAAAAGATATAGATTTTATATAGTTTTTTTGTTTTTTATTACTTTTTAAACAGTAGAAATACGTTCTAAAAAATTGCGTTTTTATGTTGTCCTATTCTGACAGCCATAACTTTTTTTTTTTTGCTGTGTGCAGAGCTGTGTTTGGGGTTGTTTTTTTCGGGGAATGAGTTGAAGTTTTTATTGGTCCCATTATGGGGGGCATATTACGCTATGTTCACTTTTTATTAAGGTTTTTGTTTAGTGTTTTGAACAAAATACAGCAATCTTGGTAGTGTTTTTTTATTTTTATTTTTTATAGCGGTCAATGTACGGTATATTGGACATGATAGCTTTACTCAGAGGTCAATACGAGTACCCGATACCAAATTTGTTTTTTTTTATGTTTTACTGCTTTTATAAATAAAAACACTTTTAAATTTAACCAGGAAAATACGTTTTTGCATCGCCATAGTTGAGAGCCAACTTTTAAATTTTTCTGTGCTTGGAGCTGTGTAGGGACTTTTTTTTTGCGAGATGAGTTGACGTTTTTATTAGCTCATTTTTTGGGGGACAAGGCTTTTTGATCGCTTTTTAAATCCATTTTTGGAGGCCAGGGTGAAGAAAATACTGCAATCCTAGTAGTGTTTTTTATTTTTATTTTTAACAGGGTCACCGTGCAGTATCCGTGATAAGTTAGCTTTACTCTTTGGGTCGCTACGATTATTGGGGATTACCCTATTTATATAGTTTTTTTATGTTGAAGCACTTTAAAAAAAAAAGAAAAGTGTTTTTAGTGTTAAAACAATATTTATGCATCGCTATTTCTGAGAGCTATACATTTTTTATTTTTCTGTTATACAGAGCTGTATAAGGATTTTTTTTGCGGGATGAACTGACGTTTTAATTGGTACAACTTTTGGCGTTTCTAGGAGTTTTTGATCGCTTTTTATTCCATTTTATGTGCTGCGGGATGAACAATAATCTTAATTCTGTGATTGTTTTTTTTTTTTTTTTTTTACGGGGTTCACCGTTCGGGTTAATTATCATGACAGAATTATAGGCCCGGTCGTTACACACGCGGCGATCCCAAAGATGGGTACTTTATTTATTTTTTAACTTTTTTGGGGCGATTGGCGTTTGTAAAGGGGAAAAAGGGCGGTGTACGTATTTTTATTTTATTTTTCGTGTTTGTGCTTTACTTGTTTTTCACTTTTTTTTACTTTTTTTCACTTTTTCGTTATTTTTTTAATTTCCCATAGGGGTTTGAATGAAGATTTTTTTAGATCTTCTTCAATAGGAATCAGTACATAGCTTGTTGCTATGACTGGTTCACTTGAAACTGTCAGTCACGATGCCGGGACATGCCCACCGGGCACGGCCGGGCTTCGTGATGTCACAGACAACCCGGAAGGCATTCTCCGCCTTCCGGGCTGTCTGTAGGAAGGCAGGAGCTGCACGGATCGGGCGATCCGTGCGCTGCTGCCGCCGACAGAGACGCAGGAGGAGGCGATCTCCCCCTGCGTCTCTCTTAGTTATTGCGAAACCCCATGGGCGCCGATAATTAAGGGGTTAACCGCCCCCCGGAGCGATCCGGGGCGGGGCCGACGCTGGGGGGTTTCAGCTGTAATATACAGCTGAACCCCGCCCCATCGCGAAAAATTTGCTTTAGAGTTTGCCGATCCCGGTTTTAAATAGCCGGTGCTTTAACCCCCAAATGACCGGGAGTAGCATACCCCAAGGTTGTGAAGGGGTTAAAAAGAATAAAAATACACCAAAAAGAATGGTGATCATTGAATGTTTATCAAATTCCGAGCATTCATTTATTTTATTTTTATTTATTTTATTAATTTATATAGCTTTGTTATATTCTGCAGGGCTGTATGGAAAGTGTTGGATTGTGGTAACTGAGGCCTACCAGTGGAGTTAATTCTTGTGGCCCATTCTAAAACTGTAATGATGAAATACCTTCTTTCTCTGCCTTTTTTAGAAAAGCATCCCATCCCTGCTATTGTCATACCAGCCCGGAGAACCTAGGGTTTTTTCCCAGCCCCTTGGGGGGCCAATCAACCTATGTGCAGGGAAAACATCATTTCAAGGTTTTGTCTTCTTGGGGTTCACAATCTATATTCCACCTTAAGCTCTCAGTGTATTTTGGAGTTTGAGGGGAAACAAGAGTACCCAGAGGAAATCCACACAAACATGGGGAGATAATACAAACTCCATGTAGATGTTGTCTGTGGTGGAATCTGAATTTAGGACCCCAAAGGCTGAAGGGGCAGCAGTAAAAAGAAATGACCCACCTGTCTGTACGTATAGTTATTTTGCAGGGGTGTTGCTACGTTTATGCAGTGTATGTCCCAGTGTCCAGTGTAGAACACTATATTGTACCGTATAACCAATTCCTATTTTCTTCCTGCTGCATTTTATATATAGCATAAGGGACAATGAGAAAGTTCTTGCATAGATGCTGTGACCAGTGCATACATTCCATCCATCATATTCTGCTCTTATTTAGCAATTCTGTGGGATTTACTAATTTCCTAAGTATCTGGGCAATCTAGGATAGTAGATCTGTAGGGTACATCAAGAACTGCTCAACTTATGTCAATGATAATTTAAAACCAAGATTGAACATACTTTTTTACAAAATTTTCTGAAAATTGGGCTCATAGTTATTTTTTTGGGTAGGCCTTATCTGCTTCAGTCCAACAGCCAAGCATCACTGTTCAGTGGAAAAAAATGGGGTCCTTGTGTAAAAACTGGGGCCAGTTATTTTGAATCTTTTTGCCTTTCTGGGGATACTGGTTTCTTGTCACAACTCAGCACACCCCTGTGGGACGAGATTTCCCCCTGTATCCTGTGTCTCAGTTCCCTTTATGTTCCCCCGTATGGAAATCTCGGTATCTCGCTGACTTTTTCTCACAAAAAGGGAGAATCATCTCCCAACTTCAAACTGTTGCTGCCCTGGTAGTTCAATGCTGTTTTGGAAGCTGAAAATTTCAGTATTGAATCAGCACAGAAAATCCTTGCCTGAAATTCGTACCTGTAAGTATGGATTTCAAATGAGAATTTGATGCTGATTTTCAGCATAATATGAGGTGAGGATTCAGTGCCAAATCCGCCTCAAAAATTAACTCAATTCTTTTTCAGCTGTAAGGAGGAAAATCAGTGTCATGTGCATAACAATGCTGATTTTCCATTAGAAAGAACTTAAAACGGATTGCGGTCATATTGGATGCTGATTCTGAGGTATATTCAGAGCTGAATCCATGCCAGAATGAGAATCCAATTTAACTTTGTGAAGATACCCTAACACTCTGCTCTGATTGACCCCTTCCCATGCGTTTCCCAGGTTTTTCATTTCTCTTTTCCTACAGTAGTCTGTACACCACTTCGAGGGAAAAAATTGAAAACCCCCGCTCTACACCTTGATTGGCATTTTTAATGTGTTCACGTTGTAATTTTTCCATTTTTAGAATGAAAATTCCCATTTAAAGTTTGTTCTGGTTTTTTCATTTATATTTTGTTGAAAAATGGGACTGGTATCATTTAGGCTCAGTAATTATAATGATATTCAGTAATTTTTAAATAAAAGGGGGTTCTCAATTAGACCCTTGCCCTTTGGTGAGTATTTGTTTGTTATCTTCCCTTAGTTAGCTTGTTATGTTCCACCTAAGATTGAATTATTCAGCATAATCAACAGACTGTGAAGTGTCTCACCAAATATGGTACGATAAGTCTCTTTCAAATCCCAAAAAATTAAAAGACAAAAAATTTGGGACATTGGGATTGTGGTAATTTCTGTTTCAGAGCATTTACTGATTATATTTATCTTCTCAGTATAATAGTGCTGAGCTCAAATCATCATTATTCATGCAAGGCAGTCAGATTAGACCTGTCACATCCGTCTTCACTAAATCTTTATTACAAAGTTAGCAGAAGGAATTAAAGCTCCTAAAAGATACAGTAGGGTTACAAGAAAGAGAGACTATTGATGAGAGGACTCAGTGGGATTGGAATCTAATTTTTTTTCTATCAAAATTTCAGTAAAAGTTTTTTATTGATCAAAAAAAAAATAGGGGCTCAGTATTTTTAAAAGCGTCTTTTTAAGAAACAAAAGTATGGTATTTAAAAATGTTTGCTTATACTATGCTAACATTTCTTCTACTTAGTAATGAATACAAACCACTACAGGTTGGATATTTAATTTAAAGGGGTTTCCCCATGAAGCTACTTCCTGCTAACTGGTCGGTTCATTACAAATATAGCTGAGCACATTCATTTGGCTATTCAGAACTCCCAAAGAAATGAATGGGCGGGGACTCGCAATGATGCCCCCCTTTATTTGAAACAGATGGGCCATAGCTAGACAACTCCCTGTTAGCAAAAGGGCTTTCTGGGGAAATTTTTTTTGACCCACATGTTCCCCAAAAACTTTTTGGAAGGATTGCCTATATAAAGATGGCAATAAATTAATCATGCCTTACGATCCCAAATCCTTAGGAAGACGATTCAGACAAAACAGATATTTGCTTGGAAAAATGGGAGACAAATCCATAAACTTTAGGGGGAGTAGTGGTGAGTGTACTAACATACTGCCCAGGTTGCTTGCTAGTTCAGCTGTCTACTGCTGATTCTGGTGACCAAGCCGTGAGTTCAAACAGATTTCAATATATTTAGATTTGCAGACACAGTTAAAACAAAAGTGTTGTGGCCCTGTCTGCCCCATTTTGGCAAAAGTTGGGACACATATCAATTACACATGATATATATTAAAGATCAATGGTTTGATCACAGGGGAAGCCAGTCTAATATTGTGTTTTACCCATCCCTTTGTATTTCCCTTGTGTTAGGCACCTAAACCGGAGACACTGCACTAGGCACAACACTTTCCAAAGTTGTTTTGAAGGTAACATTGAAACTGTAACGTGTAGAAACCCAACTTTACCCCCATAAAAAAACCCCATCCTTTTAAAACTACAGAGCTAAAAATTTAAAAAAGGGTTGCTCGCTACAAAAAATACTTTCAAATTAAAAGGGAACACAAAAATAAAAAATTTTTCCAAATTATTCTTTGTTCCTCTTTTTTTCCCCAAAGGAGATACAAGTAAATTTATGCCCTCCCGGCTTTTTCAGTTCCCCATAACAGACTTAAAAAATTTCTCCCCCGTGTTTTTCAATGAGTAACAGTGAGTGATGTCATCAAAAGGGTCGGGCAGTGTCCTGTGCTGCTCACAGTAAAAAGTTGATTTATGTAAAATAAACAGAACTGTAATTGGGCTTTTGTTTTGGGGATCAGATAAGAAGCCCCTGTTGTGTTTGAGAAGCTAATCTGATTAATTAGCATCTAAAGCACAGCATGGCATGGTGCTTACAAGCCAAGGTATGCAAATGGTCATCTAAACCCCAGCAAGTGCCCAGATTTATTTAAATTCATCATTCCCCTGAAACTCTGAAGGGAGATAACTCCTTTAACTTTTAATAATATGCTTAAAGGGTTGTCCAGTTCATATAAAAAAGAAATAGTGCGGTGAAGTTAACTGGTAGAAACTATGCTTGCACTTCTCCATGCCTACATGTAAGCACTGGTTCTTCACAATCTTTTGTTTACTTTATTCTTCTTCTGAATGGGATGTCACTGCTGCAGCCACAGATTGGCTACAACAGACACATACCACTCCCTTACCTCATCCTTCAGAAACAAACATCTCCGGACCGCACATTAGGATGGGTTCACATGGCAAAGGAAAAAATCTGCTCGGTTTTGACTGCAACAGAAATGTCCATCACAACTGGTTTTTGGACTTTATTTTAACATAAGTATTTTGTCGGTTTCCGTTTTTGAATGTTTTCTGTCACTGATTTTGTCCAGGTTTTTGTGCAGTTCTTGGAAGTTTTTTTGGCTATTGACCTGTATTTCAATAAAAAAAATGTGAATGTGTTGTGACACTTTTATTTGTTTTAATATATTTTTTTAAAAAAAATTTTATAACACAACACACATAAATATAGTATATCGAAATTTTCCGTATATCTCGAGTTAAGCCGCCCCGAGTATAAGCCAGTCCCTACTTTTGCCACAAAAACGGGAAAGCTTTTGATGAGTATAAGCCTAGGGTGGAAAATGCAGGGCTACTGGTAAATTTCAAAAAAAAAAATGGATACCCAAAAAAATTACTAGGGAATATATTCCCCCCAGGAGGTTAGGCGTTTAAGTCCCCACAGGCAGTTATTTGGCAGGGATATGTTCCACAGGCGCTTTAGGCAGGTATATGCCCCCCCAAAGGGAGTTATAGGCAGGGTTTATGTCCCTAAAAGGCAGTTATAGGCGTTATGTTCCCCCCATAGTTTAAGGGGTTTTAAAAGGCAGGTATATGTTTTTAGGTGGTTTTTGGCGGTATAGGCTGGGTATGGCTGGTTTTAGGTGGGTATAGGGTAGGTTGGCGGTATAGGTAGGGGAAAATTGGTTTAGGAGGTAAGGTGGGTATAGGGAAAGGGAGGCAGTATAGGCTGGGTTTAGGCTAGGGAAGGCTGGTAATAGGCAGGTATAGGCCTGGTAAAAGGAGGTATAGGCAGGTAAAGGCAGGTAAAAAAGCTGGGATAGGCGGGATAGGCTGGTATAGGGAGGTATAGGCGGTATAGGTGGTAAGGCGGTTAGGCTAGGTTTTAGGTGCTATAGGCTAGGTTTAGGCTGGTATAGGCTGGTTAGGCTAGGTTTTTGGCTGGTATAGGCTAGGTATAGGTGGTATAGGCAAAGGTAAGGGTGTTTAAAGGGTGTATAGGCTGGATAAGGTTGGGGATATTCGTTGGTGGTATAGGCAGGTTAGTCAGGGAAAAAAAAACAAACAAACAAACACTTACCTGGCTCCCTCGCGCCCGCCCCCTCGCTGTCCCGGGCCCTTTCCCCGCGCCTGTCTTCCCGGCACAGGCGGGGTTGTATCAGGCCCCGCACCAGGGATACAACACTTTGCCTGTGCCCGGAAATTCCGGACGGCCCCCAGTCTGCTTTTCGCCGTCCCGGGGTCCACTGCGGAGCAGGGGGGCGCTGCTCTCTGCCCGCAGTGGGATCTTCCCTTCTATGCGCTTGGAGGGTCCAAAAAGGGGGGAGATCCCAACAGCGACGGGCCACGGCAGTGCCCGTCCCTGTCGCTGTACTCGGCATTCTGCTTATGGCTCCCTGAGGGCGCATGTAGCCGAAGTGTCCCTAAAAGGCGCACCCTGCAGCGCCGGCGCCAAAACAGTGACTCGGTATAAACCGAGGTAGAGTTTTTCGCTCTTTTTTGGGCTGAAAAAATCGGGTTATACCGAGTATATTTCGGTATATATGTATTACAATGAAAAAAAAGTGAAGTGTTTAACACTTTTTTTTGTGTAGATATACATGTATTCACCACATTTTAAAAGTATAACGCATATATAATATTTATATTTTTTTTATTTATTTTTATATATATATATTATTTATTTTTTTTCTAGGATTGTGTCTAAATGTATATTTTTTACATTTTTTTATAAAATCTTCTTAAAAAATTTCCTATCGATATATTTTAACATATTAAGGTTTTGTATAATATCTTATATCTGGGGGAAAGGGATTATAAACTGAAGAAATTGGTTGCCCATAGCAACCAAACATAGATATACTTTATAATTCTCCCCAACATATTTTCATTTTTATGTAGTAACTCATTACGCAAATGTAAAGGAGCTATGGCTTTTGACTGATGGAATGCTATATTTATTCTATTTTATACTACTTGATAAACTGTCTTTTTAGACTTTTTATTTTGACTATCCAGTAGTAGTGGAATAGAATGAATATGTTGCCACTATAACAAACAGACTCATAGAGCTTCCCCTTTACTTTTTTCAGATTACTATATTAAATGAAGAGGCGAGTCTACCTGAATGAGTAGCTATGGGCAACAAGAAGAAAAGTCTTTGACCTGACAAATTTTGTTGATATTATATGAGGACTATGTGGTTTTTTTATGTATTAATAAAAAGATAATATAACGACACAAGAAATACATTGGAAAACGAGGTTCATATTTATTAAATATAATTTTCTAACAAAACTAAACAGATTAAACTAACACACATGGTATTTCCCACCCCTTTCCTAATCACCGCATACCAAAGGCCCCCCCCCCCCAATTTATTTTAAAAATAAATAAACCTATTAAACTATTTAACGAGTTGAGTGCAAGGAAATTGCTGTACAGACCCAGCCCTGCTGGAGCTATTCATTTTGGGCTGAAGCAGTGAACCTCTCCAGTGTTTATGTGACTCAGCTGACAGCCAAATTACAGACACTGAGAGGTCACGTGTGTGCAATCGTTGTTTTGCCAAGTTTTATCAGGTCGCAGTACCAGCTTTAAGGGAAGGCCAATCAGTCAATAACGATTTTAACACTGCTTTATTGTTACACACAGTCCAAGTATAAATCAAGTATGATAAAATGTATAACATAAAATGATTCCAGGAAGGAAATTGGGAAACCGTAGGGTAAAGAGAGAAATTAAGTATATACAAAAGTTCTATAAGCGCTTTTGATACTTTCACATGTAGAGTGATGACATTCATCGTGATTCCGCTATTTCTTATGTCCGCCTTGTAGATAAACAAGTAATAAGAATCCAAACCTTCTTTGCGACTAGGATTTGAGAAAATCTCCTGAGAGCCCAAGGTACACGCTCCATTCTCTGGTATCCCGGACGCTCATCCATAATGCGACAGGAAAGGTTTTTCAGTGTTTTCTTGGCTGATTAAAGAGATTTTTTATATGTCACCTTATACAAGATGGCAAGAAGATGACCTAATGCTTTGTCTCTAAGAAAAATGCCATATTTGTCTATCCTAATTTCATGTAGTGGCACAACTCACAAGCTGGTCAAAGTACAATACAATAAAACACACTTCACCACAGGATAATTCAAAAGGCTACAAGAACATCATGAACTAAGAAAATGAAAGGTAAAACTTTATGTGTATTCAGTCAACAGAGTGTAAATAGGCTTCTGTACATTTGGGACTCAAGAAGCAAGACATCTAGTCAAATTAAGAATACCAGCGCATAAGAGCCTGCACACTTTGCTACCCTTCAGGGTCGTAGAATTACAAACCATATTTGATATAAAATATAAGAAATAACCTCACTACTAATGTTGGTCATATGTATTATATTTTTGATTGCATTACGCAAATGTTGTGGCCAGTGATTGGACTGTGAGATTGTGATCAGGTGAACGGGCATGAACGTTAACTGCTTACTTCCTGGTTGAATTATATCTGTAGTCGGAACGATTAAAAGGAGATGTCAGGGAATGGTAAGTATGAGTCTTCTCTTCTATTTTTACTCATGACGACGGTCATTTAAGAACAAGCATTGATCAGATCACGAAACACCTTTTAATGATTACTAGTACATTGTTCTGCTTGTGTGGTAGAATCCATTTGTAGTGACACCCCTTTCCACCGCCACCAATAACAGCAAATATTTTAGCAGCACCGATAATCACTTACCCTACCACGCCCACCCACAATGTGTAACGTCGTGTTTGCCTGTTAGTCACTTGTTCACCCTGCTATCGGCAAAACCCTTATTAGTAATCATGATTACTGTTTGATTCTATTACTGATCATAGAATAAACAGATTCAAACTTATAATTTAAAGGAGAACCTGATCCAATAGTTTTATTGCCCCCCTGGTCTAAGGACCAGCACAAGCAAGTTACTAGACATGCGTTTCCGGCGTTGTGTAACTTATTCTGTATGCATGATAGCAGTTTTAGAGCATTTAATGCTCAAAATCTGCAGGCTTTTCTCCTGACAAACAGTCATGAAACTAGTCTCTCCGTTCTTTTCTATTTCATACCCACCACCACTGAGGCTAGCCAAATGCCCCATACCTCCATAATTAATCTATTATACTCTCTGAAAAGGTAGAAACACCTAGTGGAATAACTGTCGGAGTGGGTGGGGGCTTTACACTTTCGGTGGGTGGCGGCTAACACATGCCTCATGAACGTAAGATCCTTGGAGCATTATATATACTCTACAAACTACGATTTTACGCAGAATAAAAAAAGGGACACACGCTGGAAACAGCAGGTCTGGCTAGCTTGTGCTGTCTCAGAAAGAGGGGCATCAATCTCATGTGAAAGGTTCCACTATAAGCACCACAAAGCGAATCCAGTTAGTAAAAGACTATGGCAAATGAAACTAAAGTGTGCGGGTGATGTGCGTAGGTAGGTATTATCAACTCCAGCGGCTAGAATATTTCGCCTGCTAGTAGGTGGAGGAAAGGCTCTGCATTGCATCATAACATTACAGTAGATGTGACCATGACTCACGTACAGATTGTTATATTTTCAAAATTTTAAAAATTTAGGCCTACATAATTTTTTAAAACTTTGTTACCTATTGGCTGGGCTGCGCAAAGATATTTGTGCATGCAGCCTATGAGATCCAAGTTTTGACATCGCATACAGTAGGTTTTAGAGAACACCTCAAGAGAGACCTGTGGAAATGTGTCACGGTACAGACCTTCGTGAAACCAGATTAGTCCTGTATTTATTTGGTGTTTTCATATAATTTTTCCTGACACCCAACATGTAAAGTCTTAGTGGAGAGTAGATGTATGCTTTTAGACTTTTAGGACACCAAAGACAATATAAGAAAAACTTTCTTTTTTGGAATAAATAGAGGAGTTGTTCATTTTTTATTTTTGTGCTGAATCCGATTTGCCAGAACTCTTTTACCACAGCTGTTTAAGAAGAGCTTAATTTTCCTTGCGTCTGCGCTATTCTTTACCAGTGAGTGATAGTCTAAACTTTAGTGTGCATTTTTTTTCCTGGGGTTTAAGAGGAAATAACGTCAATCTTGCATATTAACAGGTAGCCGGAGATTGATGACGGATGCACTGAATACAGGTTGATTGGTTTTCCCCTTTTAAATGCCTCAATATGTGAAAAGGACCGCGAAAGATTTGTTTTGCAACTGAATTTTATTTCTCAGTAACGTGTTTGGCAAGGTTATAGTAGTTATGGACACTTGATAAATTTCAGTTGTATCATCTGGCACACACTGTCATATATTGGGCACATTCAAGGCACTTTAAATATATTGCGGCATAAATCTCAAGAGTGCAAATTCCTATCTTGTGTAAAACACTGGATTACAAACTTCAGCAAGTCTCAAGATTTTCCTTTTGCCTCCAGCACTATAAACTATTAGCTCATACTAAATGACTAGTACAATGTAACATAACACTAGCATAGTTTCAACTTTCGTAATCTCGTGGCTCACATAAAGGGTTTTAGGGGCCTCATTGTGTTGGCCCAGGACAGGTATTTTCAATGTACCAGTTAACTAAAATAGGTGGTTTCAAAGACTCATTTTCTACGAGCACTTTTTAATCTGTTGGGTCAATGTCAAGGATTGTTTGGGGCCTCTCTACCAAAAACACAGCTGCGGTCCAGGAAAGGTATAGTCAATGGTGCAGTTCAACTAAATGATGGTTCACAAGTAAATACTCCTGCCCTATCCTGTCACTTTTTAATCTTAGTGGGTCATGTAAGGTTTAGGGGTCATGCTGTGGTATAAAGGATACAGGTATGATTGTGTAATACTCTGTAGACTTTTGTAAATTTGTGACTCTTGCTATGCCTAATTTGTCTTGCCCTATGGATAAAACTGCTAGCACGTATCATTTTACTGTATTGTGGATGTTAATTCACAGTTTCCTTTCCTGTTTGGGTGTAAGAATGAAGCTGTTGTTCCTCTCCATAGACTTTTAAATGGTAATGCGGCTGATTATTCTATAGTTTGACGCAATAGCTCATCACTTAGTTTTTAGGCTGATTTGGAGAGATGGAGTTTTTCACGGTTGTTTATTGAAGCTCCAGTGGAAAGTGGGGGACGAGTCTTATGTGTTGGGACAGTGAGTTCCAGAAGTCGTGGGGGAAACAGCAACAGGAAGTCTTGGTGACGGCTTATGTGAAAGAGCTGATAAGGGCGAGAGCCAGAGGGAAGGTCATGTGAGGAGATTTAACTATTCGAGGGATAAGTATCTGGAGATTAGTGCTAGAGATGTATGGAGGGGAGAGGTTATGGAGAAGCACTATGTGGTGTCATGCGTTAGTAATTTGAACTTGGATATAGCTGGGCAATTGTGCAGTGGTATAGATGAGCGGGAGAGGCAAGGGGCAGTAAGCAGGGCAGAGATGTTGGTAAGACTGGGCAGACCGAGTTGAGGACCTAGATTGAAGGGGACGCAGGAACAATTTACTAGATGGTAGGCCACAGAGAAAGATGGTTTGCAGTTGTACTAGGCAGGATCGACCGACAAAATAGGGATGTGAACCAGCATTTTTGGAGTAATCAAGGGATTAGAGGAGGATGAGCAGATTCAGGGAGATTTTTTCCAGGTCGGAGATGGCAGGCAGAGGGATTAGTGCTCAGATGTGAGGTATTTGAGAGACCAGACGAGGAATCAAGGGTATATCCAAGGGCAGTGGGCACTTGTGCTGACCGGTTGAAAGAATGGTGGAAAGATTATAAATTACAAAACAATTACAATGGCCGATAGGAAACTCAAAAGGATCGTTCATACAGATACTTCAGATAATGACTTGGGTGTTGAATGACTTTAAGGGGTTTTTATTTTGCTACTCACAAGATCATTTCTCAGATTATCCGGGGGACAGTAAAAATATAGGCATTTTTTGTTATCTAATAGTTGCATTACCTTCTGTCACTTGGTTTAGCAGATATGAGCTTATTCTGCTTGCCAAATCATGATTCTATTCCTGCTGATGCTGGTTGCGACACACGCCCTCCACTGTATGGATCTCGCCCCTTCAGAACCCACACCCCTGAACTGTGATTGGCTGCACTGACATTTTCATTCTAGCCCGCTGTTTGAAGGATACGTCCCCTCCAACAGGAAACTGCCCCAGACATCCCCCGAAGCTGTGATTGCCGGTTGCCTGTGCAACACTCTGTGTTTTCTTCCCCTCTGAACTGTTACAAATTGATAGATGAACCAAGGTCTGCTGTCTTCATATAACTCATCTACACAGATCTATGGGTCGAATGATTCTGGGCAATTACTGGCTGTTTAGTCCAGATCCCTCCTCTTATAACACAGTATTACTAGAGTCTCCATGCCCTGTTAACAGGGGGAGAGAAGGGCGCCGATGGGCTAGTGTGCATTGCTCCATATAAGTACCGCCAGTCTGCTGCCTGGTAACAGAGGAAGGGGGGGGGGGCCAGTGTTACAACTCTCACTTGTTCCTCTTCAGTTCAGGCTGTGTGCTATAACTCCATACTAGCACTCAGCAAGGTGCTTGTGGAGTCATGTCCTGAAGCTCTAGATCATATTATTGACAAGCATCGCAGGACGGCTGTATAGCTGTCCTCTGCTCTGACACCCTTCTTTTGCTTCTCACTGCCTCACCCAGAATTGTGGATGTCACAGGTCCTTCACGTTGAGAGGAACATGCACCTCCTGGGAGGAAGCGACACTGCCGCTGAGGGTGGAGAGACTCTCCACCTGGATTGCAAATTCTAATACTCAAGAATTAGCTGTAAGAACACATAAAGTTTCAAACGTTAAAATACTTTCTTTAAGGGGTTTTGGAAAATATAACTATTATGACAAAACACTGTTCAGTTCATCGTTGATGGATCCTATTGTTGGAACATATGGGAATTTCAATCTTCATATGGATAGTAACAAAAATCGATTATTGACACCTCAATTAAAAGATAAAGGAATACATCGCGAGCAAAGTATACTTGAGTTATTTAACTTGAATTACTCATGGGTCGTATCTGCTAGTGTGGCCTTAGCTCATAAGGTAAATGGGGACACTTAGCTGAATGCACTTGGGTAATCACAGGCACTTATCTGTATATAGCATCGGTAATCGTACGGCAGGTGTTTCATCCATCTTTTTTTTCTGTTGTTAACCAATCGATAATTATGTAGACACATGTGTTGGGAGCTCAATATGTAAACTCAAGCACGCCATGCACCACTAATTGACTTTGGTAAGACTTTTGACGAGTCACAGCGCTTCTCACACCTTGTGCTCTGATCTGTATTGATAGTCTTTTTTACTGTGGGATGTTTATGGTTGGTTGGTCTGTGCCCTTACACCCTCCCTAAATTGTATACAGCTCGTGGAATATATTGGGCGTTTATTAAATATAGATTATTATTAATTGTTCAAAATAAACCCAAAGACATAGTGATCACCTGGTGATACTTCTCGGGCACAATCAATAGGATCACTAGGTTTTTCTCTACACTCCTCAATTGACACTCCTTCTAACCTTCCACCTTTTCTCATTATTGGAGAGCCTGACATTTGCTTGAATGTACATCTATTGACTACTTTTCTATTTAGGAGTTTTGACACTTCGAGGCATGTCGGTTCACGACAGATTTCACAAGTTGGCGTGGATCACCAATAATACGCACCAGCAGGTTCGGCCATTTGGGCCCAGAGGTCACAAAAGAAGACAACTTACCATTTAGAGCTTACTTCCCCTATTATGATATTGTATGGATGGGTAGGACCCTGCATTGCGCAGAGAAAAGGGATTACTTTCGCCGTTTTGAACACCACACTAACAATTTTTTCCTTTGCTCACTTTGTCAAGGACTTTCCTGCATCTTACTAAACGTGAACTAAGCTTCGACTGCAAGCTAAGCGAATCGAGGTTATAAATTTCTCTGACATTTTCCAATAGTTATTGTTATTGTGCTATACTGTCCTTCTCTGCAATCTTTTTTTTTTTTTTTAATTTAACGTTTTATTAGAATCCTTACCATTATTTCTTAAACATTACAAACATTGAAATGACACGTTTAGAATATACTTGTGGGTGTGGATACAATTTTTCACACCGATTATCTACAGGCCGCACAGAAATAATTGCAAAGAATGTTCAGGATTGAGTAAGACACAATATGCAAAAGATTACAAGTCCATCAGACAACGATGAACAGTATATATAAAAGGCGGAAACATGTTGTCGTGCAAACGCAAGTCTAAACAGTAGGAGAAGGAGACATGACTAAAAAAAGTCACAAGAGGACTGAAAAGGGGATAGTAGGTAGGGACAAGGGAGGTGGGTTAGCGAACCTCGGTGTGAGGTTAGGGCCCAGTGGTCATACCCAAATGGCACCTTAAGAACATTATGAAGGGATGCCGTAGGTGCTTCCATCCGACGTCACTCTCCTGACTCGCTGAATGAGATCAGGTGAGGATCACGGTGGAAGGGATTGTTTCCACCTTTCTTGAATATCAAGTTATTGGCTAGTGAGGTTAGCTTTGGGTTTAGGAAGATTCCTCACTGGGCCATAAGTAGATACGACTAAGGCGGTCATGCGGGGACATTTCCACATCTAAAAGGCTCCACAAAGCAAAGGTATCTTACACTGTTGCCCAAAAATGGTCCATGAATAGTACACCGAATTAAATAATCCCTAACGAGATTCAGGGATGTGATACCACTAACAAAACAAAAGCAGAATTTTCATAAAGTTACTCTTGCGGGAGGTAACTCCCCCTGAAAAAGGATTTCAGCAAGCCAGCTTTTACCCCTAAATGGCATGCCTAGTAGAGTACAGGGGTATGGTTCTGCCCAGGTGGCAGTACACATTTTATCCATATACCTGTGGGTTGTGATTTTCGCTCCTGTCCCAGAGTGCTGCCCGAAAGTAACTTCTCTGACCTATTTACAGTACATGGTCATTCACTAGTGTCTCAAGATTACTTTGATTTCTACAAAGTAGACTTGATACTTCAACATCCATCACCCAACAATACCCCCAGACTATCGCATGTCGCTCTATATAATATATTATGTTTCGCGGGAAATAAGAAAGTAATGGAAATGGACACAGATACAGAAATATTTTCCTATCCTATAGCTTTTGTTTAATTCTACTATAGGTAAAAACAATTATCTCTGTCCATAATTAAGACTCATTCCATATTATATAATGTTTCCATAAGAAACTCTTCTCAAATATGTTTCCAGCAAGAGTAGTCTGACAAGATAAATAAAAAACCACTGTGGATAAGCAGAAGAGTTCCATTGAAAACGTTAGATTGAATAACATGTTCAACAATTTATGTAATTCTAAAACAAGTATGTGTGATCTTATTCCATGGGAATTTTGTGTGGAGTGGGAAGGATTCAACTTATTCTTGGGCAATTTATCTTTAAACATAGGTCCAATAACCAGAAACCTGGCTTCCTTATTGGGCTTTTATATTGAGCATGTGGTAGAAACTAGAAACTCATATTACATTGCATACCTGGAGTAAGTATGCTAATGTGTGGCATAACCATTTTCTTTGTTTATTCTAAATACCACCAATCAATTGTACAATCGGTGATAGACAGAAGAGATGTCTGACACTCTGAGCTACATCCAGCTTTTAGAGTCCTCCACATGTAATGGCTCATTGTGACCCTCAATAACATCTGCTGATGGTACACATTATTATTATTAGAATACTCAGAAACTGTATTCCTCTATGCATTTCTGTATGAATTATCATATGTTCTTAGAAGGTTCTAATATTCTGATTATTCTAGTTTTCCTCACCTGGTCCCATCCTCTCCATTCCCTTAATGGGGTTTTGCCACTTGACCAAAATCCACTTTCTGTGACCAATCCTACCTCACTTACACGCTGTCCGGTCTACAGTAAAAAGGGGGGAGGCGGGAGTAGGTTCTATTGCCATCAGTTTATCTCTAGTTCTTTTCTTTTAGCGCAAGTCAAAGAATACACAACTGGTGAGTCGTGATGTGCTGTCTTCGGATACTTTCTAGAAAAATCATAAGACTATGAATAGGGCGAGAGATGCTCGACAAGATCTGGCCAGTTACTCCATTTTATGAACCGAGAAGGGGCTCTCATAGTGAGCTACAAGCTGGCCTCTAGAAAGGGATCTTTAGCCAAGCTGACCTCAAAAACCCTAATAGACCAAAAGAGGTTCTATATGTGAAATGCAAGATCCATTGTGAGAGGTATGTTACAATATTTTAAACTTTCGCCACTTATCACTCTTTGAGGGCCCATATGACTGTACTTAGGTAAACAATGTCATTGGGGTGGCGGATATCAACAAGTCCAAATGTTTATCCAGGAGTATCGACTGATATACCAGCCATTGGGTACCGGGTATACTCATCTCAACAGGCATCAACTGATCTAATGGCACCCATCACTAGGCTCATGATATATCTCACGTTGACTTATAATATTTATATGAAAAAATGTCAGAACATGTATAAGAGGAGAACAAAATATTAAATTTAATCAGTTGACCCCCCTGAAAATGATTTTTTTTTTATCTGATATCTGGGGTGGGTTAAATCTTTTAGTTTTTATATGGGATCTTATGTTTACTGTTAGTTTGACCTTTACTGGAATAGCTATTTGTTGGAATCAGAGGGTATATAGAACCTATCTTTAAGTAATAACTTATGGATTCCTTCCTCAGTGTACAGTGAACATTAAAGGGTGTGAACACTTTTTCCCGTAAAGATGTGCATATTAGTGCTACATTGACATGAAATGACAGACTCTTATCCGAAATGTCCACTGTGCTCACTTTTTCAGGATCTAACTAAGGGTGGAAAAATGGCTTTGTCCCTATGACATCTGGTATTCCATTGCGAGACATACTGTCTTATGCGCAGAGAAGAAGAAACTATGACTAATAACTCATCTAGTCTTCAACAATACTTCAGTTTTTTGAATGTCCTTTGTGACCTGCTGTAGCGTGATTGGTGGGAAATGCTCAGTCGTCATCTTTATCACACGGATATTAAACATGAAGAGAAAAACAAAAACTAACAGTACTGGTTTTCGGAACTATTCGGCCAATTAGCTGTTTCCTCTTCTCCTCTCACACCTACCCCCTTGACCTACCCACTTTTAATGCCGTATCAGCTCACCTTAAAGGCACCCTGCGACATCTTGGGTACGGGACCCGCTACTGTGTACAATCTATTACCTCTTTTTTTATCTGTTAATTTAGATCACTAGGTTGTATTCATTCTTATCGAGATTATCAACCCTAGTTATGTTGTCCTAATAAATTATGAAGGCGACACTGTTCTCCACTTATACAAGATTCATATCAACAAATTCCCTAAACAGTGAAGAGAACAAATTAATATTAATAACATACTTCACATGTATAATACAAATTATAATAATTTATTGACATTGGCGACAAAAACCTTTATTCCTAGAGGATATAGACAATTAAAACTGAATTCATCATAGATAACAGGAACGGCTTCGACTACACACGACTTAATCCCTAGGTTGCTTATATACTCTGCTGCCTTCTAAACCAAAGATTATCTAGTCCGTAAACAAATGGATACGGTCCGTCACGAACTCATCACAATCCTTATCTAGAAAAGCCCTATTTAATCCTCACATATTGGAAAACGCTCCCCATCATGTTTCGATCCCTCCCTAATACGCATTAGGATCTCTAACTCAGGGGATATAATATAGGGAATGTTATGTCCCAATCTAAGTACAAAAATATGTATCCAACATGCAAATGACAACAATGCAAGATCAGTTTGTGACTGAACACTCAAAAAAGCGTTCAATCACCTTCGTAGCCGAACGGACAATGCAAGAGATATTGTATCATGACACAGAAGGGCATTCAAGACATCTCAAATTGAAGATAATGCCAAATAGAGGTGTGATGTTACTGACCTGGCGATTTAAAGATAATGCAAGATTAGACTACTTATATCATGGGCCTGTATATGACTTCCTCTTGTTCATTTCCATTATAGGCAAATGACTTAATACTGACAAAAAATACAAAATATATACTCATTGAATCATTCACATGACAATCAAGAAGCACACAAAAACCTACCAGATATCACAGAAAGATGTATTTACTTAGAGACACCAGTCCGTAATTAGGAATGGTTGCCATAGACGCTTTGCACTATGTGTCATGACAGAGTGCAAACTGCTCACAGCATCTGCATATGTCAGGGTCGGAGACGCCGACAGCTGTGCCAGATTAAGGTTTAACACGCGTCTGTGTCCTGCGCCGGATGATATGACAAACACGAGCGCCTAGATGTTGCACAGGCGGCGACTTGGCGTCAATTGCCAATCCTGAGATTCCCACAGTTTAGATCGTTGCTTCAGTATAAATTTATATGCAGTACCTTAAGATACTGAGGCAAGGTTATTATCAAAAACAACGCTACAAGAAAAAAACAACGAAATCGCTTGGCTTTAATTGGCAATGTCCCAATGAACTAGATTGGGGCTCCAGTAAAAAATGGCACAGGTCAGGGTGGTGGGAGGTAGTAAATGGCAGATAAACATGTTACTTAAATGTAGCAAACTGTAAATCAGGTGCATCATTGAGGCCATTTGGTGTGAGCTGTCTTGGGGGTGAAAATCCAGGAAGGATTTCTCTTTGAAGCTTATATTTCTGTATCAATATTGCTCTTTTGTCATAGGACGGTCTATGTTATGATCAATTACAATCCTATCCATCCATTTAACAGCATTTCGGGGTCACCAATTATGTAAATTCCACACTTGACGGAGACACAGCCGTGTCTCGCTCATGTCGAATGTGCCCAAGATTTTAACACATATCGCGGCGGCGAACCTGTCGGGACAGCTTTTTTCCGACCGTATTTCTGTCCCACATAGCATTACAAATAACGGTACACCACATTTGTGGTTTTGCAGATTAATAAAGTGTTTATATGGCAAAAGTTCCATATTTACTTCTCCCTATGCCTGAGAAAAATTGGTCTTTTTTCTCACAAAGGGGCTATGCCACTCAAGTCCATGCATCTAAAAACATACCAGTAGGTTGTTTGGACGCAGCCAGTTTCAGGGTTCGTGGATACGCTCTAAAACTTTATATTATAATAAAGGGTTGAAGTCGGCTTTTGGACACGCAGATCCCTTATGACTACCTATTCTATAACGTGATATGGATGGAAATCACACGACACGAATTTATATATGTCGGCGATCCATCTCTCAAACACATGGCAACAATGTCTCTGGTTGATGAGTTTTAACCAAGAACGATATGCTGACCGCATTATCATAGGTCACTATTGATAGTGGTCAAGGGTAGTGTTTGTGTCTTCTATTTTAGGTCGACGTAATGATAGATAAATGCAGGTAGATTATAGTGAATTTTGGAATGCCCCGTCGTTAGACATGGTCTGGTTACCCACCTTGCTACAAAAAGCTTGTTTTTTCCTTAATTGTCATCTAGCCTGTCTCCTGAACTCAATAACTTCAGCTGGAGCAATTTCTCCTGAGGCGAAGATATGACCTCGAAGGGATGCCTCTTTTTAGGGGCAGGGCGCAATCGACTTGATCTATCTCTCCCACCGCAAGTAATGATCACGGAGTGTGGGTTTACGAAAAAACACGTATTGTTACAATGTTAACCGATGTATTTTTCTGATGCATACTATCACAGGGAATGGCATGACTGACTCACTGCAATTTCATGGGTGAATTATTGACCCTAGATACTGTTAACATTAAGAGCCTCTACTTTTCCAAAATTAGATGTTGCAAGTCGCGCCATTCTAAAATATGGATGAAACATAATCAGTTGAATCTATCCAGAGGGCATATTTTGCTCAGGTGATATTTTAGGGGGATTATCCCTCCAAAGGACAAAAAGGACGCTACCACCAGCCAGGTACAGATTCTAGCATCGAGGAAGGTCACGCAAGGAACTTCACCCTGGATGTTTATCTGCCATTTTACCTACCTCCGCCCAATTTCCGTATCATTTTTCTCGCACTCTATAAGAATTCGTCTAAGTCTCCCAACACCCTGACCCTGTGCCATTTTTTACCTGAGCCCCAATCTTATTCTATTGGGACATTTGCGCAAATTTGTAAAGCCAAGCGCTCGTATTTCTTTGTTTTTTTGCTTGTTGTTTTGAATAATGAAGCTTCTCCTCAGTATCTGGAGAGGAATCTGCATATATTTTATACCTGACCATCGATTTAAACGTAGGTAGAACCCAGGACTTCTTGCAATGGACGCCATTCGACGCTCTGTGAAATCTTCTGGTCGCATCGTGGTAGTCATTTCCGGCGCAGGCACGAACGAAAGCTGCGAATTTAGTAATCTGATGCGGCCTCAGCTGTCGGCTCCGTACTCCGCCACGGCAATAGCATTCTGACTGTTTGCACTCTGTCAATACACAGATGCAAGATGCGGAATTGCACCATTTATAACACGGAGCTGTGGCGTCTAATGGTCAAACATCTTGTCGTGTGACTATCTGTTGGTCTGGGCGGATTTCCTTGTTTATCTGCTGTGGTATTGATTCAAATTGGTATATACTTTATTGTATTTTTTTCAAGTATTATCATAATTTCACTTAATGAACTGAACTAGAGGAAGTCATAACAGGACAGATAAGTAGCACTATCTTGCATATCTTTAAAACATTGCCTGTGTCAGTACAAAAACTCTTTTGCCATGTATCTTCATTGAGAGGTCACTTGTAATGCCCTTCATGTTGTCGAGAATTACTATCTCTCTTGTTGCATTGTCCTTGTTGATACGCTTCTTATGCTGTCACGGCGTCAGTACAAATGATCTTGAATTTGTTGTCATTCTGCATGTTGGATTACATTTTTTAGTAATAAGTGACATCATCATCTGTTCACTCTATAATATATCCCCCTGAGGATGATCCTATTGATTAGGGAGGATCGAAACATTTGGGAGTTTCAAATTGTGAGGGTTTAAATTGGGACTTTTCTAGATAAGGGAATAGGTTTAGTGAGGGGACCTGTCCTTTGTTTCGGGACAGTATAATCCTGGTTTATTGGCAGAAGAGTATTAGCTACCGCCTAGGGATTAATAGTGTTATCACAGCCGTTTTCCTTTATCTTTGTAATCAGTTTTAATTGTCTATTCCTCTTTGGTATTAGAGGTTTTTTGTCGCCACTATATTTTTTATGTATTACACTTAAAAGAGGTCTATATTTTAAGTTTGTTCTATCCCTTTTTAGGGATCCTTGTGTTCGTATCATCTTTATCACCTTAAAATATCGCCAGCGTCTTGTCTGTAGCACAAACAGATGCTTCACATTCGCAAATTCATGTACCCAACGTGTTTTTGGTATCTGGCTATTTGGCTTCTGTTTTTTTAATCTGGATTATTACAGTTTTTGTCCAGTCTCTCCAGTGTTCATACATATAGTGGTGAAATGAAAATTGGAGATGGCATACTGTGCAGCTACTTATGTAGTGAGTACATTTAGTATTTGGGTTATAATGGCTTGAGTAGTACAAGAAACAACATTACAGAGTTACATCTTAGCTCTGGACTTGTCTACTTAAGTTTTGAACCCCTTCTATGACCATTGTCTCATCTAGACTTATGCTGTGGTGGTAGAAAGAGCTCTAATTTTTGGAAACACATTTGTTGCTCTACATTAAAGCAGTTTATGATAACATTCATTATCATTGGATACTTTATTCTCTCAGCATTGTAGTAATTTGCATATTAGGTAGTACTAACTTAGTTGTGCATGTAAGAAAATCCAAGAAAACATTGGATACCCACCGCAGGCTATCTCGAGTTGACTCTCTTATGATTATCATCATGTGTTTTCATAACATGGAGTCCAAAATCATAGCAGAGATTGTGTTGTTTCCTTTGCTGTACTGAATATGAACTTTATGTCACACGTTCTCAACATCCTTCGAATTGGTTTTTTGTTTGCTTTGTTTAACATTTTTTTTATTTTCTTTTTTTCTTTTTTCGTTCTGTATCTTGATCCAGCGCAATGCTTATGCAATCAATTGCTCCGACCCCCAATTGTCGTACGTGCTGAACGCTGGGTGACTGCAAACAGAACTTTCTGATTTCATAAGAAGCATCAGAAATATACTACAAATGAATGGTTATATGATATACCATACTTCATCTGGATCCACTGTGCTTTTTCATTAGGATAACCACCAACCAGCATGTGATCACACATATCCTCAAATGAACGTCATACACTTGCTCTGTATTTTGACTGTATTGTTCCTCACCATTGTTTGCTTTTTGACTGGACACCTCATATCTGGAGCTTAATTCCTTTAGGCCCTGGCATGAGAAGTAAACATGGCACTCTACATGGTTCAGTCAAATAGTTGAGTAGATGGATGCATATTCTTTGTGATATAAACACCAATAGATGGAGCAATCATAATACCCAACTAACTCTTGCCCACCTGAAAATGCAAGAAAATATTCACAGCTTCTTTATAATGACTTGATTGAAGGGCTTAAAGAGGATTTTTGAGAATAACTTTTATGGCATGTTATTGACAGCTCACATTTGCCAGGATCCATACTCATGTGAAATAAAACCAAACTGTATTTTGGATGATCCCCTACCACTATGCAAGGCCAATTAACATGTTAGTTACCAAGAAATATGTACAGGAAGACACATGTGAGCCTTATTAAGTTTGCAGTTGGGATGGTTGTTATTTGGCTTCCAAGCTTCCTCCTTTTTCCTGCCATAACATAACAATGGTCCACTTACGGCCAAACCAAGTCTCAATTTTAGTTTCGTCAGTCCACAGGACAGTCTCCATAAATATCGTAGGTCTGTGTCTGTGCATTTGCACAAATATGAATCTGGCTTTTATGTGTTTCTTTTTGAGTAATGACTTCTTTCTCGGACAAAAGTGGCTTGTTCAGCTTTTGTTCTTGGGTTGACGATGTACCATGTTGGTTTGTTTTTTTAGTCAACTAACAGCACGTTCATCTGCTGACGATACTGAACCCATCTCCTTCCTGAGTGGTATGGTACGGGATGTTCCATCTTGCTTGTACTTGCAAAAAATTGTTTGTAAAAGAACAAGGCACCTTCAGGTATCTGGAAATTTGCCCCCAAGGGATCCAGACTTGTGCAACCCAAAATTCTCTTCTGAATTTTGGGGCTGTTTTTCTTTAGATTTCACATACGTTCACACAAACAGTGTGTTACATATTTGCGGGCCGAAAAAAACATACTCATCCAGTTCAGCCCATTTTTTAAAGTGTTCAAAAGGGTTTTTAAAGGTTGACCCCGGGGAAGGCAAAAACCCCCATGGGGTAAAGCCAATTGACCCCATTTTTAAGGAAAAAATTCCTTCCCTGACTCCAACGGCAAACGGGAAAAAACCCCGGGTCACCGACCTCCCCTAAATTCTCCTAGTCACTATAAATTGTTATATTACATCAGAAATTTATCCACCCCTTCTTTTAGAATCCTATCACATAAAATTTTATTTATCACCTTCCCAGAAATACATCCAAGCCCTTTTGAACTCTGTTATGAAATTTACCATGACAAGTTCCTAAATCTCCACCCTCTAAAAAAGTAAAAAAAAAATCCCTTTCTATTTTTGTAAAACTTTCTTTCCTCAAGACGTAGAGATGCCCCCTTGTTCTAGACAAGTCCTGGTATAAATAAATTTTTAGGAGATCTCTATATTGGCCCTTAATTATTTTTACATATTTATTATTCCCCCCGAACCACTTTTCTAGTTTGAGCGATTTTTATCGACAAAGTTAAATGGCAAGGTTTTTTTGGGGATAAAATTTCCAGTCATGCGATAAATAAGTTTAAAAACGTGCATCATCTATTTAAAATCGCCCCTTTTTTGGGGCTTCCCCGAAATTTTTTCGGCCACAAATCAATTACAGAATAAGCAGGGGGATGTGTTTTTACTCCTGACTGGGATTGTATGGGTTTCGTTGGTGGAAAAATAAAAACCTCTTTTTCAAAACAGCGTTTCCTGTTTCAGCCTCAGGTCTCCCGCTCATAGGGGTAGACCTGGGTCTGCCTGTGAAAAACTAGGAAATTAGTCATTTCGCCAGAGAAACCTCTACTATTTTGCTGGATCCTTCCAATTTTTTGATTAGGGATTTGAACATTTTTAGTTAGCTAAGAATTTTTAAAGCACATCTACCCGTAAATTTACGGCGGGGGACGGGGGGGGGGCCCGCGGCGAACCAGACAACTCTATCTTAAAAACACTGGGTAAAGTTCCCAAACTTAGTGAGACTTTTTGGAATATCTTTATATTTAAAATTGCGAAATAATTTTCCGGATATTGGGGAGCCTGAACTTTTTAAATTGGATAAACTCACATAAAGCAGGCTCTTTTTTGCTGCAAAACTCCACTTTTTAAATTATCAGTATATTTCAGAAATTTAGGGGGTTTTAATTTAAACCCATTACACCGTGACTGTTGAATATCCCCTTTCACTTTAAAAAAAAAATCCAAAATCTTTTACACACATTGTTTGTTGCCAAAAATACCTTATCTACAAAAACACACATTACGTTTTTTGACTTTTTCGCCCCAGCCGCAGGGGCCACATCCCCGAAATTAAAACCAATTTTATATTTTACCACAGTGAATTGAAAGGTCAAAAAATATCGTTTTTTATACCAAAAAAAAACATTCGTGTTTTGACTTTGCGC